>JANKOE010000003.1:61533688-61551748 GCA_026284465.1 Erythroxylum citrifolium
GTTCTTTCATGAAGTCGATGTCCACCGCATTTTGGATATGCAACACCGCATCCACGGGTTCAGTAGAAGAAGACGGAGAAAAAGAAGGTGGAGTACAAATCTGAGACAGAAGATGAGAGTCTCATTAGCAGAGCTGCAAAACAGAAATGCATCGCTCGGTTTTCATTACGAAAACGTGTTTTTAAAATTCACGAAAACGTAAAAATAACGTTTTCGTAAAACGGATGTTTTTTTATTTTTAACAACCAAATATATAAACGTGACTGACCATACATGATTTTAAGACTTGTTTTTTAATTTATGAAAACCGCAACCAAAAATTGAAAAAAAAAAAGCAAACAAACATGCCCGAGTTAGAATAGTTGTACATCTTGACTTTAATAGGCTCGAACTTAGGTTCGGATTAATTTGACATCCGAACTTTGGTAAATAGGGATGGCCTTTGGTGGACAATGAGTTGGTTGTCACTGGTCAGCTAAAATTCA
This sequence comes from Erythroxylum citrifolium, assembly GCA_026284465.1. Classification (NCBI taxonomy): domain Eukaryota; kingdom Viridiplantae; phylum Streptophyta; class Magnoliopsida; order Malpighiales; family Erythroxylaceae; genus Erythroxylum; species Erythroxylum citrifolium. The sequence continues at coordinate 61,534,174 of JANKOE010000003.1, forward strand.
GGAAAAGAACGACTTCACTCCATTGAAAAGACATAGACAAGAGCGTAGTACATCGATGGTCATGAAATGATGTTGAAGCCAGAGAGTTTGCTATACTGTCTTCATTCCTTGATCTTCTCTTCTTTCATCAGTCAATAGAGGAACTTCCTGTGTTTCTTGGTTTGAATGTCATTATATAATCCCAGAATGCCCTGCTCTTGTCCTGCAGGATTAGCAATAACTCTTTTTTTCCAGGGAATTCTGGATGTGTCTTCCGGAACCAAAGTTGCTTCTGATAGCTTCTGCATCACCTATAAACACTTTTCATATATGTAAAGAGTATCCCTCTTTCTCCTAAATAAGGTGTATTGAACTCCAACCAAACATGTCTACTGTGAAAAGATCCAGAAATTCAATCCTACCATTCTTGAATGACTTGGAGTTCGGTGTACGTAGACACGATGCCCTAAGAAACCAGTGCTAGAGCATCTCGGTTTGAGTCTGTGAGATCACTCCAAGGACCTCATCCCGTTGGCATCCGGCCGTGGCAGACCAACCAGACGTCTATATATATATCGATGAGATTTTAAAATCATGTTATACTTTCTCATTGGATATGACAAGAGTTTATAACCCATCAAGAGATACAACAATAGGCAATATGGTATCTAAGAATACAAGAGGTTGTGAAGTGATCCCTAATCCCAGATTTACAAGAACCAAACAACTACTGCCTAAGCAATTACCCCCTTAACTTTGTACCCAGATACATAAACATACGAGTTTCAATATGTCATTACATATCAACATATGACTTCATTACAACCTCAATTCATTACACCATAGAATTCTACTTGTCGAGGATTTTAGCATTCTTGAATGTCTCTGTTCTTAGTTTTTCATACTTGAAACCGACTGGCAGCAAGTTATTCTCCATTGGAAATACAGTGTACCTGTTGACGATGGTTGCCCACACAAATAGCCCCAAAAACGCCATTAATGCTCCACAACCAGTAGCAAATATGATCCAGGAGGATAACATTACGAAAGGACATGAGGTCTTCTTTTTCTTCTTCTTCATTCTCAAATCCTGTTTATGCTGATCCATATAATATCTATGTGGATCAACTGGTAATGAATGCATCCAATTTGGAACCTTCCTCAACCAAAACCTCCATGAATAGACAATGCAGCTCTCTGAAACATTGCCATTTAACGAACCCAAACCAACATATACTCCACTATCTCCCCACATTTTGGAGAGGTCGATTGAAAAGCTGACGATTGGATTTCTAGGCCTTAAATCACCAAACTTACTTATCCTAACATCTACCCTTTTCGATTTAGCATCATAATCAATCCACGATTTAAACTTTTCTCCACCAACTGACACGACATGCCTCGATTGTTCATTCATAACGCTAACTAAAACATGACCTGCATTAAAATCACCTACATTGGAAGCGTCAAAATGAATACCTAGATAACCTTTCTCGCCGTAGAATTCAGATGGAGCTTGACCCAGAAATTGTGGAGCAAAATTGTTAGGACCCATAAGAAGCGACAACCGATTGGCATTACCGGTGAAGGAGAAGGAGAACTCCGTGGAAAAAGAAGTCGCCTTGCTGGGACTTGAATCTTGAAATTTGAAGGGATTTACGTACATAAGCAGAGAAGGGATTGCGGCAAATGGGTTGGCGCGAAAGGCATTGTCGCGACGGAGAGCCACTACTTGGGGATCGAAGCTAGGGTAATTGCTAGCTTGGGTTGAATTTGTGAGACGGAAGATGAAATTTAGGGTTATCAGACGAATAATCACAAGACGAAAACGTGATGCAGATATCGAGAGGACGAACGCAGCCATGATAAATGGAGAAATGTAGATTAAAAGAAAACTTTCAATTTCTAGACAGGATTGCGGTAACAAATCATATGAAGTTATCAACCACCAAGCAAATCAGCAAGAAAATATATTTCTTTCCCAAAAAAAGTAAAATATAAAAAAAAATTAACAAAAGGCAACTCCCATTGTGATTGTCATAATGGGTAGGGTCAATTAAGAACAAAGTGATTAGAATAAAATTTTCTAATTTAAATTTAATTTAATATTTAGATTTTATTAATTTAATTAAAAAAAGAAAGATTTAAGAAAATTGAAAGGAGGAAACAAAAAATGGTATATCTCTATTCTAAATACACAATTCTCAATATAATATTTATTTTATTATTAGGTCTATTTTATTTTTATTTTAATATTATTAATATATCAGAAACAATTTCTTTATCATTTATGAATAAGCTGCATATTACAAGACTTCTCTCATCCACACACTACAGAAGCTCTCGGATCTCATATATCAGTGAGACTTTTAGTAAATTATTGTTGTTGTAGTCTAATTTATTATCATTAATATTTTTAGTTCATAACATTTCTTATTATTCAATACCAAGCATGGTAGTGTCATTGCATCCTCATCTTTCCGGTGGAGATCATCCAAAAGGCTCCAGGGAGGCTCCCGTACTAAATGAAGGCCTATCGTTGAGACCGAGGCTAGAGAGGCCAAAGAATCTGCACATCGGTTTCTCTCACGAGGCGTGTGTTGCAGATGAGGATGCAATGACAAGCAAGGACTCCTTTATCCTTGATCCCTTCGAAGGGGATTAGATTATCGAAGCTAGTCTCTTTTTGTTTTCTTTTCCGTGTAATATATAATGTGTAAAAAATATTTAGTGGACTTGATTTTGAATTTAAATCTTTTTAAATTGGAATTTTTGAAAAGTTTAAATTTTTTTGTGGAATTTTTGGTGACTGTTTTATTCTCAAAACTCCATGAATATTACAATGAACTAACGATGGTAAAGAGAAGTGATCATTAGCATGTGCTGGTGACTGTTGGGGTTCATGTGCTTATCAAGAAAGATCATTTTTGTATCAGAGCTAGAGCGTCCTCATGACATGTGTTTGCCTTTTGGGACCCAGAAGTTAGTCCTTCACCATCATCTGTCACTGCCTAGGATTCTTATTAAAGTCATCAAACCATGTGATTTTGGACTACTCTGTGAATAGTACCTTCTATTCCAAGTTTCATAGCTTTAGCAGAAAGTAATGTAAATGGAATATATATATATATAAACTCCATGTTTCTGCAACTAATTCCTGTGCAATGAGAAAACATTAAAGTTGGAATCAATCAGTTAGAAGTTTGGAAATGATAAAAAAAGTTTCCAGATTTGGGGTCAATATTGTTTCATTCACATCTGTTTCATTGAATCAATTTCAAATATCTACCTTACACTTTGGTTTACATGTTGGAGATGATTACCGATGAACTGAAGATCAAACCTGTAAAATGAAAATTTCTGATTCATCCTCATCCATTGAACAACAAGCACCGCCAATTCTGAAACTATATATATATATGGAAGAAGATAACAGAAACTTACAATGGATTTTCTAGGAACAGAAGATCTGCAGAAGAAAATCTGAAACATTAGTCTGATATTTGCATTGCGCTTCTGTGCATAAAAATTGAAGTTCATATGTATAGAATGGATCATCTGTGTGTAGAGAACGAAGTTAGGAGCCACTAAAGGAAGAATCCAATGGGATTGCATGATCCAGAAAGGTTTTGAAAGAGAAAAAAAGGATCAATGCGATCCCTTTGGATGCTTCCTCCAGTTGCAGAGAAACCAACAAACTTAAACCAACCAACCAACCAACCGCCATTGTTCATTTTCATAAGCTACCAAAGGAAGAATCCAAAGGGAAAGATTGATCCAAGATATTGGGAACTACATTGGACTCAGGATCAATGCGATCCCTTTGGATGCCTCCTCTTGGTTGCAGTAAATACAAACACATGATCTCTTTGAAACTCCATCTGGTCTATTGTATGTAATGAGGGAAAGTGGGTCTTTTGCATATAAAAGAGACATTTGAGTGCTCTCAAGGACTAAAATTCTTTCTACTTTTCTTTTTTCTTTTGACTATTCTTTTTAACCTCATTAGATTTAGCAAATCATAAAGAAAGTGTGATTCATAAGATATGTTATAAACTTACCATAATTTCCCCATAAAGAAAAATAATCGCTTTTATTATGATATAATAATTACATTTTTTTAAGATAGCTCATGCATTCACATTTAATATTGATTAAATTACTCATATATTAAAAATAATTTATAATATAAGAATGATCTAGTCGGTATTGATGATCACAAGAATCACTAAAGTAATGATCATATCATGAGGCCCCTCCAAACCCAAAAAGCAAAAGAAAGTCGTGATCATCAAATGCTTCAAAATAAACTTAATTAGCAAGTAAAGTGACTTCCAAAAGGAAGAAGGTGCCATAATCATAATACTTGATTAAGCTTGTTAATCCCATAGCAACAAATGGAAGATCATGATGCTCTCTTTTAATGTAAAATTAGTCAACGCCCTGGACAATATCTGCAAAGATAGCTTCCTAAATGATGACTATAATTATGCTTTGAGAAACCCAATAAGTTGATAAAAGTGATTTGATTTTTTTTTATTTTATAATATTATCTAGCCGGTAATAATTAATTAATAAGGCCTTAAGTCTTCAAATGAAAAAGAATATATACTAGTATTAAGTCTTCAAATTAAAATTTTTATATAAAATAATTATATAAATTTTTTAAATCAATTACTTATTTTTCTTAAATATATATTATAAATTAATCTATTAACTCTTTTTGACCTATTACCTTCGTATTTGCTCTGTTTCTGACCAAATTTCTCGCCCTTCTTCTCTTCATCCTTAGGCACTATCACTATAAGCACACCATTTTCCATATTTGCCTTTATCTGACCCAACCTCACCGTCTCAGGCAACCTAAACCTTCTCACGAACTTACCCTTGCTTCTCTCAACCCTAGGCCACATATCGTTCATGTCCTCCTGCTCTCTGCTCCTTTCTCCACTGATCTGCAACACTCTACCATCTTCACCCTCCACTTACACCTCTTCTCTCTTCAACCCTGGAACGTCTGCCTTGAAGATGTTAGCCTCCGGTGTCTCCCTCCAGTCTATATGCATGTGTGTTGGCTATGGCCGTTGTTTCGGAGGTGATGGAACGTTGATCCCTTCAAAAGGGTTCCATATGTCAAAAGAGAATGGATCGAAGACGTTGCTCCTCCTTCCACCGAAAAGACTTAGAGCCATTCTTGATCAGTAATCACTCGCTTGTGCTAGTTGATATCTGCGAGCTCTCATTTCGAGACGGTGTATATATATAGAGATGAAGATTCCGTCCAATGAACAGTTAGAAGGTTCTCTACTTTTTCTGTATTGTTCTTATCAGACAACCCTCTACGTGACGTGTCCGATCACCCTCACGCGTGGCCGTAGTATAATTTTTCCTGTAAAAACATATTAAAATTATGGTTAAAACTTTAAAAATATTAAAATTTCATTAGATATTAATACTATTTTATAAATGTTAAATTCAATTAAATATTGAGTTGAGTAAAAAGAAATATAATTACGGTTAAATTTATATAAATGTGAATTTTTAATTAAATTTATATAATTAATCATACATTGAGTGATGTATGATTGATCGGTCCAAATTGTCTTATCCACCTTTTTTCGTTACCTGTTTCTGTTCATCCATCCAATAAATACGACTAAGACCCGTAAAAAATGAATGGAACATCAGAGTTCGTTCTAGAGGCGCCGATTGAAATAGTAACTTCTTACCACAAAAGAACAGTTTTTGGTGTTCTGGCACGGTCTTGTGGATAGCAAGAAGCGGTTCTTGTGGGTTATTAGGGCAGATTCTTTTGCTAAAAGAGACGGTGAAGCGGAAGATTATCCTCCGGAGTTGGTGGAAGGAACAAAGGAGAGAGGGTTCATCGTGGAATGGACACCACAAGAAGAGGTTTTGGCACACGAAGCAGTTGGTGGGTTTTTGACTCACAGTGGATGGAACTCAACATTGGAGAGCATCGTGGCTGGTGTTCCGATGATCTGTTGGCCGTATTTTGCAGATCAGCAGATAAACAGTAGGTTTGTGGGTGAGGTTTGGAAGCTAGGACTTGACATGAAGGATGTCTGTGATCGGAAAGTTGTTGAAAAAATGGTGAATGATCTGATGGAGGATAAAAGAGAGGAGTTTGTGAGATCAGCTGCTAAAATGGCGGAATTGGCAAGGAACAGTGTAAGTGAGGGTGGTTCCTCTAGTCACGACCTGAACTGTTTAATTGAGGATATAAGGTTAATGATTGGTTCCATCAGCATAACAGATGAGAGCTAGATTCAACATCTTCTTAGATAATGAACAATCAGTGAAATTTGTTGTTATTTCCGTTATGACAGTACTGTTACTGATTGAATAATACATTGCCTTAATGACTATGGAAAACAATGGATTCTGCTGATAAAATATCACTAGCAAACTGACCCAAGCATTGGAAAGAAGAACCAGAGTTGCTGAGACACAGACTTGCCTTCTTCAGACACAGGATTCTATTTCTTATCTCATCACCTTCTTTCTCAGCCATTAATCTTCTAATGATCCTTCCAATCTTTTCCCTCTCCAACCCATTCTCTACTTGCACTCCAACCCTCCAAACATCACTTACATATCTAACATTCACTTCCTGGCCTACCAAACAAGGCGTACACATCATCGGGACCCCTTCACAGATGCTCTCCAGTGTAGAATTCCAGCCATTATGATTCCAAAATACAGCAATAGCAGGATGAGCCAGCACTTCTAACTAAGGAGCCCATTTGACAGTATGTCCTCTCCCATTCAAATCCTCCAGGAACCGATCGGGGATCTTTTCGAGCCATTTGTTACCGCGGACTAATCCAGAACGAACCATCCACAAGAAAGGTGCGTACTGTTGGCCAGTTCCCAGGCTATTTCTAAGAAATCAGCTTCACTTATCGCAGCTATACTTCCAAAGCTAACATATACTACTGGTCTCGGTTCCTGCTTGTTAAGCCGAGCAATGGAACTTGCTGTAAAACTTCGGACTAATTTTCACCAATAATGACAAATTTATTTTAGACCACTATTGTCCAAGTGAATATAGTGTAAGCGATTGTACTGAAAATTTACACTAGGTAAATTCTCAGGAAAGATTAGAGGGTTAAAGTCGGTGTCACTTTAATTCCAATCTCCTAAACAGAATTTTCTTAGACATGTAATTTAATAACACAATAATTTACTACAACTATACCTGAAAATAGCCATTAAATAGACAGATAAAGAACATCAGAATTTAACACAATTATGCCTACTTTATCAGACACTACTAAATTGATATTTCATTATTTTCTGGAAATAATACAAGTAAAATACTACAAAAGACGATAACGAATTTTATCTGATGAAAGACAATTTTTTGGATGCTTAAGAATGGTGAAGGAGTCTTCCTTTTATATCTTAAGAAGACTCCCCCATCTTCGTAACTATTCAATATGGGATTTCAAAATATGTCATAAGTCAACAATTCTCCACCTTGACATATTTTGCATCTTCAAATCTCTCACAAAACTAAGATTTAGTAGTGTCTTCAAATGCGCTTTATAGCACACTTCTTCAATTTTTAGCAATGTTAATCAAGTCCAAACAATGTTGGAACTTGATTGTAGTCATCACCCTTCTCAACGTATTAACATGATTCTTAGTAGTCTTAATCTTCTGGATTACTACTCCATCTTCTTCCAGAACCTCTCGTACAAAGTGATAACGGACATCAATGTGCTTCGTCCTTACATGATAAACTTGATTCTTTGCTAAATGAATGATACTTTGACTATCACAATGTACTTTGACTTGCTTCTGTCCAATTCCCAATTCATCAAGCAATTTTTGAAAATTAAGACCACTGAGAATCCTGTTGATATGTTGACAAAGGTGGTGACTGCGGTCAAGTTGCAACATTGTTTGGACTTGATCAATATTATTAAAAATTGAAGAGGGGTGCTGTAAGGCGCATTTGACGACACTACTAAAGATAAATTTTGTGAGAGGTTTGAAGATGCGAAATATGTCAAGGTGGAGAATTGTTGACTTACGATATATTTTGAAATCTCATATTGAAGAATTACAAATATGGGAAAGTCTTCTTAAGCTATAAAAGAAAAACTCCTTCACCTATCTTAAGCATCCCAAAAATTGTCTTTCATAAGATAAAATTCCTCTCTTCTTTTGTAGTATTTTACTTGTATTATTTTCAGAAGATAGTGAAATATCAATTTAGTAGTTTCCGATGAAGTAGGCATAATTGGTTGAACCTCGTTAAATTCTTATGCTCTTTTCTTTAATGGCGATGTTAAGATCTTGCTAAAAAAGAGCATCTTGAACTTCACTTTGCCACATGCCGAAATGATCCGTATCATCAAAAAATTTCACCGCAAATCTTGCATTTGTCACATTAGTCCTTGCTAGAATAGACAAGGTAGAAGTTGTCGACGTAATTGGTGCAGTCGTATCTTTGATTTTTGTCATCTCTGCTATAATTTCTATTCAATAGCTGCCAATGTGGAATGTAAATAGCCCAAAGAAAAATATTTTCTAATGTAAAAGATCAGACTACGCTGCAACCACAAAGCATACTAAGAAAAAAACCTTGGCTCTGATACTAATTGTTGTGAAACTTCGAATTAATTTCCACTGATAATGACAAACTCACCTTGACCACTATTGCCTAGGTGAATAGAGTGTGAACGATTATACTGAAAAATCACACCAGGTAAATTCTCAGGAAAGACTGAAGGGTCAAAGACGGTCCCACTTAAATTCCAATCTCCTAGTCAGAATTTTTCTAAGTCTATAATTTAATAGCACAATAATTCACTACAATTATACCTGACGATAGCCATTAAATAGACAAATAAAAAACCCCATAATTTAACGATATTCAGCCAATTATGCCTACTTACACGGACACTACAAAAGAAGAGAAAGAATTTTATCTTATAAAAGATAATTTTTAAGATGCTTAATATAGGTGAAGGAGTCTTCCTTTTATAACTTAAGAAGACTCCCCCATCTTTGTAATTCTTCAATATGAGATTTCAAAATATATTACAAGTCTAACGGAATTTCATTCCTATTCGAGCAAACTGCTTGAAGAGGCTGGACAGTAGTTATGGAATGGACCGATAGGGTACATTCGGGTGGTTAATTCCTTTCCAAGTTTTGCTAATGTAGATTCCTCAAGTTCCTGAAATGTATTCCATATGATTCCTGATGATGCCTTTGTTTCATTGACCATCCTGTCAACTAGTTGGTAGAGTTTCTCAAGTTTCTTAGCATCAACAGCTGGGAGGTCCTTCACTTTCAATGGTGGGAATTCCACCACTAGTTCTTCCAACTACGACTCTGTAAAAGCAACACATCCAGCTTAACAAATCAAAGATTCCAACTTTCAAGCCAACAAGAACGAGGTTTCCATTTACTTTTGTTTATGTTGGAAACTGGGATCTACTAAAGCAACAGAAAAACAAGAAGTTTGCATCTGAATAAATTAGCTTCTCAAAAAGGAAATAATTGACCTGGAAAAGTTCTTACTTTTCGCTAATGATGAAGAAAGAATCAAAAACTGCAACATGACGAGGCCATCCACAGCTTGATAAGAACCGAAGAAAAAGAAAAACGCATACCTTGAACTGGGAGGTACCCTTTATCCTTTAGAAACAGAAAAGCAGTAAAAATAACAAAAGAACAAGCACCACCGGTCCTCAAATCGAACCTAGGAAGCCCAAGGCCATTAGCAACACCTTGCATGAAGTAAAAAACTGCATCTGAGATCAAGCAAGTGACAGGCTCCTCCTTGGAAGCAACCGACAACAACCTAGACAAGCAATCATGAAAAGGGTTGGAGCATCTGATGTTAAGATGTACAAGTAGAGACACTACGTGTGAGATGGACACTTCATATTCAGACAAGTCCTCTTTGATGGGACAGAACGTGAGGTGCGGTGTGAAGAGTCTGGAGAGTTAAACGTGATAGAATATATCCTTATGATTATCATAATTAGATTTCTAAACACTCATTAGTTAATCGGAATCACACACAGATCGAATAAACAATGATATATATACAAATAAGAACACTAACCTTAATCCATTGCACAGCAGAAACGTAAACAGTAAAATTTGATGGATTTGTGTTCTTCTAAGCCAAGATCCAGAACCGAATGGATTCTCCTTATGGAAGAGAGAAAACTAAAAGAACCTGTTTTCAAAGGAATGTCAAGAATGTATTTGATTTAGGGACCATAACCCTTTTATAGTTGGTTTTGACTTACAGTCCATTATGGGTCTATTAACCAAAATGACTCGTAATGGGCTTCTACACATCAAGCCCATACTATTACTTAATTAATATTTATGTGGCCCAATTTATTTAATAAATTAAATCACGTTTTATTAGGCTTGTAACTGAGATAGAAATCTCTGTATATATATTTACACGCGTGGCCCATAACATTCCAACAATCTCCTACTTGGGCTACGTGTGTTTCCGGATAATGTACATAGAGGAAACCTTAGTGCCAGCAAACTTGCTATCTCATTTCAGAAATATTCCAAAACAATCTGGTCCATCAATTTTACTGGTGTAGGATCAAAGTGGCTTTTGTCATCTAATATTGTGACTAAACTGAGCAATTGTCACAATACCAGCAGAAACAATGAAATAGATCAAGTATGGATATGTATCATGGAAATTACATGTGATGTGATCATAATCATGCCTATTTCTAACTGGTCTAAAATTGTGTCTCAGAGAGTCTCAAAACATTTTCTAACCTTATGCAATACTGCAATAGAACGCAAATTCCATATGTTCAGAATTTTCAGATAAACATGAACTTCATTAGATTTCATAAACCAAAATCTGTACAGAAAGATAACTTTAGACCTTATAAGCTTAAACCTTAAAACATAAATTTTAGATGTCAAAGAACATACATAGAAGTAAAAGATTAACTACCACTAAAGTGAGATGTCTGACAAACCTAATACACCCATATTGGCCATATGTACATTAAACACTGAAGGTGGCAACCCTTTGGTGAGTGGGTCTGCAATATTGGATTTTGTACCAATATGTTCTATAGACACATGAAGATTATGAACTCTTTCTTTCATAGCCAAATATTTGATGTCGATATGCTTTGATTTCGATGAACTTTGGCTGTTATTTGAATACAGCACAACAGCTTCATTATTACAATAAATCTTTAGTGGTCGTTTTATATCATCAACCATTTGCAGCCCAGTGATAAAATTTCGCAACCATATTCCATGACAAGATGCTTCATAGCAGGCTATATATTCTGCCTCCATAGTAGAAGAAACTACAAGTTTCTGTTTTTCACTTTTTCATGAAACAACTCCTCCACCCATCATGAAAACATAACCTGAGGTGGATCTTCTACTATCTAAGCATCCAGCGTGATCAGAGTCAGTGTATCTAACGATTTCCAATCGCTCTGACCTTCTGTATGTGGGCATATAGTCCTTTGTTCTTTGTAAATATCTCATAAATTATTTTGCTGCTTTCCAGTGATCCATTCTCGGGTTACTCAAATATCTACCTAACATCCCTGTTATGAACGCTATATACATACACGTACATACTTGTACATACATGAGACTCCCTACAACTGAAGCATAAGGGATTTTATCTATCTCATTTTTCTGTGTGTCCAATTTAGGATATTGGAGCAAACTAAACTTATCACCCTTGCAAACAGGAGCATCTCCTGGTGTACAATTCTGCATGCCATGTCGGCTTAGCGCCTTATCAATAGAGGACTTTTGTGATAAACCAAGTATACCTTCTTTATGATCCCGATGGATCTGTATACTCAAGACAAAAGATGCAGCAGCAAGATCTTTCATTTCAAAATTCTTTGATATAAATTTCTTGGTTTCATACAATAGACTCATATCACTGCTTGCTAGTAGAATATCATCTACATATAACACCAAGATAATAAATTTTCTCCCACTGAACTTGATATATATGCACTAATCAACGGTGTTTTCCTTAAAACCGAATGAAGTTATCACTTGATCAAATTTTTGGTACCATTGACAGGATGCCTGCTTTAAACCATAAATGGACATCTTAAGTTTACAAACAAGACGCTTTGAATCATTGTATTCAAAGTTCTCTGGTTACACCATGTATATTGTTTCATCAGTGTCTCCATTAAGAAATACTGTCTTTATGTCCATTTGATGTAGCTCGAGATCTCAATGAGCTAAAGTGTCATAATGATTCTAAAAGAGTCCGTTGTTGAAACTAGAGAAAAGGTCTCTTTATAATCAATGCCTTCCTTCTGAGTGAAGCCTTTGGCAACTAAGCGGGCCTTATATATTTCAATGTTACCACGTGAGTCCCTTTTGGTTTTAAATATCCATTTGCAACCAATTGATTTCTGTAACATCCTACCCCCGATGGGAATGGTAGAATAGTAATTTAGACAGGGCTGAGAGTGGTTAGGATTGACTTGTCATATTCATGCATACTTTTACTTATGAATAGTGAAATTTTGCACATGAAAATAACAGTACATGCATTCATGACGTTTCCTGGTATATGTGCCTAAATGTGATTTGGTTGTAAAAAAAATGTGGTATTTGTGCTTGAAAAATTAATTGGAGTGATTTTTGTGTATTTTACATTTTAGGAGAATTTTAGGGATTTTTCTGGAATTTTTCGGGAAATTTTTTTGGACCGAAAAAATCGTCAGGCAGCTGACCGATTGGTTTCCGGTACTGGAAATTTCTGTCCAATGGCACTGGATATTGAAGTAAATGATTTTGGAATTGTAATTGGAACCATTGGATTTCTATTGATGTTTTATTATTATGATGCCATGTGGAATATAGCGAGGTTGGTTCGTAGTTTTTTCTTATCGTAGGATATGTACCGGAATGACCTACGGGCGTCCCGGTGTGTACCCTACGGTAAGGGGGCACTACAATTTTGCTCTTTTAGGCAACTCGACAAGATCCCAAACGTCATTATCTACTATTGACTTCATCTCCTCCTTCGTGGCTTCAATCCACTTATCAGAGTGTGAACATGATTTGACTTAACTTACAGATGTCAGATCATCCTCTACCCTAATGTCAAATTCATGTTCATTGAGATATACAATGTAGTCATATAATATTGCACTTCTCCGTTCTCTAGTGGATCGCCTAACAGGGACTTCTAATTGAGGTTGTTGAGTTTCATTGCCTTGAATAGGAAATGTTTCCTGATCAATAGTAGGAGGTATGGTAGGTAACATTGTGTTTTCAACATTATCCTGATTTACGATTTGAATAGTGTCAGGTATGGTTATCCCATCACTTTCAATTGTAATTGTTGTGGGAATGTTAACACGCTCTTCTATAAACATAATAGCTTTATTTGGATTACTCCCACTGTAATCAACATCCTCAACAAATTTGGCATTCCCTATTTTGAAAAAGGATCTAGTTGAGGGATTATAAAACTTGAAACCCTTCGATTTTTCCAAGTAACCTACAAAATAGAAACTAATAGTTCTTGAGTCCAATGCCTTTTCATTCGGCCTATAAGGCCTAGCCTCAGCTAGATAACCCCAAACATGCAAGTGCCTAATACTAGGTTTCTTACCTGTCCACAGTTCGTATGGGGTTTTAGTTACTGCTTTACTAGGAACTCGGTTTAGGATGTAAACTGCAGTTTTAAGTGCTTCGTTGCAAAGTGATTCTGGTAAAGAAGAATGACTAATCATACTTCTCACCATGTCTTTAAGAGTTCGGTCACCATTTTGACTGGGAGTTCCAGGCATGGTGTACTGAGCAATAATACCACACTTAGTCAAATATTTGACAAAGGGTCCTTGACATTATTTACCTGATCCATCATATCTGCCATAGTATTCACCACCACGGTCAGACTTGATAGCCTTTATTTTCTTGCTTAGTTGATTTTCAACTTCAGCTTTAAAATTCTTGAACACATCTAAGGACTGTGACTTCTCATGAATTAAGTACAAATAACCATAGCGAGAGTAATCGTCAATGAAACTAATAAAGTATTGTTGTCCATTTCATGAAGCCGTAGGGAACGGACCACATATATCCGTATGAATCAGTTCCAATTGTTCATTACTCCTGTTTGCACCTGTTTTCCTTATATTTGTTTGTTTTCCCTTTACACATTCTATGCAAACCTCAAGATCTGATAAATCAAGGGAATTGAGAATTCCTTCAAACACAATTCTTTGTATTCTTTGTTTAGAGATGTGACCCAACACAATTCTTTGTATTCTTTGTTTAGAGGTGTGACCTAACACAATTCTTTGTATTCTTTGTTTAGAGATGTGACCCAATCGCTTATGCCACAACATTGATGAATTCTCATTAGTTATGTTTCTTTTAATACCAATGTTACTTGAGTGCAGGTTTTCATAATGATTAGTTAACTTAGAATCCGGTTTGTATAATTTGTCAACACTAGTGCCGGTTGCTACAACTTGAGAATTTAGAGAAACAACACATTTACCATTTCCAAATAGACAAAATTAACCAGAGTTGTCCAAATGAGAAACATAAATTAAGTTCTCTCTAAACGACGGCACAACAAAAGTTTCATCTAAATACAAGTAAAAATCAGACTCTAGCTAAATTCTAAAATAACCAATAGCTTGAATAACAGCCGTGTTGCCATTTTCCACATAGATGTATCTTTCACCATCAGTTGGCTTCCGACTCCTAAGGCAATCCTGCATAGTGACACTTGTGTGAGTGGTAGCATCAGTTTACATCCACCAAGTGTCAATTAGTACTAAAGCCAAATTTACTTCAGAACAAACAAAATTGATAAATATACCTTTCTTAACACGTTAGTTTGTGTGTTTGGTACATTTTTCCTTCACGTGACCTGTTTCTTACAAAAGAAATAGAGAATAGTCGTATTTTGTTTCTTTTGTGCACCTTGCACTGTTTCAGAGTTTGTAGTTTCTTTAACTTTTTTCCTTCTCCTCTTATTGGAATTTCCCTGAGAAGTTGTTGCTAAATGAGCACTTTCAGTCTTCTCTTGTTTTAGCCTCTCCTCTTCTTGCACATATTGAGTTGTAAGATCATTTAGGTCCATTTCTCCTTTTGAGTATTATAGGAGACTTTGAACTAACTGAATTGTGCAGGAAGGGAAATCAAAACCAAGTGCACGAGTATGTCATCAGACAACTCTAACTTAAGTGCCCTCAGCTTTGTGACAAGATTAGACATTTCCACTATATACTCCCTGATGTTTCTTTTTCCCTTATAGCGCATTGAAACAAGCTTGGTCAGTACAGTACTTATTTCGACCTTTTAGTTTGTAGTGAATCGGTCAGAAATTTGCTTAAGGAAACTCTTAGCATCAGCCTCATCAGGAATTCCACCTCTTATGGAGTCTGGAATGGAATGCTTCATGATCATCAGACTCAAGCGGTTTGAAAGTTCCCACTTCTCGTATGTAGCTATTTGATCAGTGATACTGGTGCTAGTCAGAGCTGCAGGACGTTCAAATCTAAATGCAAAGTCTAGACCTATGCAGCCAAGCACAATCATTTCATGCTCATTCTATTTCTTGAAGTTTGTGTCGTTAAGCAAGGGAATATTGTTCATGTTGGCAGAAATTGATGACACTTTAAGAAAAGAAACAAAACAAAATGCTCAATATTAGTCAAGAAATTAATAAGCCAAAATAACACATTTATAAAAGGGGCGATTACAATATACCTAGCACAACATTATTATTAAGTCTTTAGATAGAAATAATAATTTGTAAGTGGTACTCTTAGTCGTGGTAAAAATATTGAAACTAAAACGGCCTAACAATGTGCCTTTCTTTAAACCGATGCATTGTCAGCATATTATGCCAAATGCTTCACATAATTTAATACTATCCATCGTGCCAAAATAATCTTCCTTTGGACCGATTATTTTGCAGTGATGTTATAAAAATTTGATCGATTATTTTGCAGTGATGATATAAAAATTTACTTACTATCTGGCCAAAAATCACCTTACTTTGGGCCGATTATTTCTCACAAATATGAAATTAAATTATCTGGCCAAAATAACCTTCCTTTGGGCCAATTATTCTGCATAGATGAAACATACATTCCTATTCTAAATTAATAAATTTTACTCAATATAAGTTACTTTGGCAATAAATTGGTTCAATCTATTTAATTCAAAATGATAAACATCCAAAATTTAGATAAATTTAGGTAATTTAATTACTATTTAAAAATCGACAATCAGCAAACCTCAAATTTTGACTTCAATTAATTATTAGGAAGTTATAACCTTATTTTGTAATGATATTATATAACAGTGGAAGACTTGATATGTTAAATGCGTGCATAAAATTATTTAAGTTAAACTTTATTAAAAAATAAGTCCACTGTTAAATTAAGTCCGAATGACTTAACTCTAACCTATTATATGCTTAGCTCAGCCGGTAGAATGCATGGCTTGTAACCATGTGATGGTGGGTTTGATTCCCACGGAGGCATTTTTATCTAATTCGATTAGATAAATAGGCTATTACCAAATAAATGGTAAGGAAGTCTTCGTTGATACTTGATAGGGAGACTTTGCATAATAATAATAAGGGACAAAAAAATAATAAAAAAAGGGACAATACACTGACTAGCCCGCCTGCTGCATGCACAAGTGCAGAGAGAAATAGGAGACCGTTTCTTTGGCGTGAGAAAGACGCATGCCAAAAATGCAGAAACGGTCAGTTGTCCCTGACCTCTGACGGGTTCATCAATGACCCGAATAATAAACAAAAAATTACCCAAATTGTTAAAAACGGGTCTGGGAAAATTATATACCAGATTTTTAATGATTATCAGTGTGATTCACCATTTGTACAGTCAAAATTTCGTTTCTTGACCGGATGAAACAATTTTCCGACAGCAACAACATTAATTACCAGTTTTCTAATCACTTTCAGACGAAGATAATTAAAACAAAATTTCTACCCAAAAGTTTTATTTCGGCCTTGAATAATCAAGGAAAACAGTAAGTAATAATTCAAAAAATGGTTTAATCACTTGGATTAAGTGTATCAAAGAAATAAAAATTTTGTTTACATTATAGTTCAGTCTGATTTTGCTGGGACTGGACGTTACTGCTTGGATCCATGAAGCTGGTCGATGTTCACTCCGAAGCACTTGCAAAACAATAAGGGACGCCGGGGGTTGATAACCGGCAGGCCCCTCCGACACTCAAGTTAATCTTTTTGTGAGGGTTATGGTGGCTAAAAGCAGAGAAAATTAGGGTCGTAATCTCGTACCTGTATCATGGCGAAATAGTATCTTATATATGGAATAGATGCTAGGTTTAAGTCTTTACGTAGGTCTTTACGTTTGCATGGGAGACAAACATCTGCGAATGAGCCGTGGACATGTGAACCTGGGCCTGGGCCTAGCACAGCCGACCCAACTATAAGCCCCCCTACTCTTTGAGTTTGATCCGAAAGAAGGGTCGAAGGAGTACCTGAAGGTTATATCTCCAAGGCAGCTCGTGCTAGGCCCGATCGATCGATTATCGTGGT
>JANKOE010000004.1:88783-100302 GCA_026284465.1 Erythroxylum citrifolium
GGTTCTTACCGATTTATATTACTTGTCGACAGGGTGCACTTGCCTCTAATTGGTCTAGATAGAATTTAATTTATATTATTTTGTTTAGACCGCAACAATGGGCATCCACAAGAATATTAATTGGTTTGCTTATCCTTTGTATATGATGGCTTTTTTCTTTCCTAATTGAAAACAAACTAACTTAATTATATATAATTTCAGGCACTCTATCAATCTTGAAGTTGCTCTTCATGATTCTCATGGCTTAGCTTTTGTATATGATGGCTAAGGTGTGAAGTTGCTCTCATCGACATGAACAAACCTAGCTATTCATCCTAGTTATGTTGTAAATTTTTTTAATCTCGACATTTGTAATTTGTAAACTTGTCTTTGTATTTATTATTTTGTCTATAAGAATTGTTAAGGTTGTAATTAAGATCTTGTATACAAAGAATATTCTTTTTGTTGGTATAATTTAATGATATTTTACTTTTTATATACAATACTTCAAATTATCAATTATTTTTATAATATTATGTTATAATAAATTAACAATAGAAAAATATAAATATTATATACAATAATATGGATTAAAAATGTCACAAATAATTATAATTAACATAGTATAATATTTCATTAAAATGTATATTAAAAATTTAACTATATTGTACAAAACATAGCTAACAACATTTGGCCATTTTTAAAAAAACGACTTTTTGGTTACATTTTCAAAAGCGTAGCCAAAAACCTTTGGCTACATTTATGAAAATATAGCTAAAAACATTTAGCTATGTTTTTGGAAAAATAACTAAAAACTTTTAGCTATGTTTCTGGAAGCATAGCTTATAATTTTTCTTTACAAAAACCAAGGGTAACTAAAAACTTTTGGCTATGTTTTTTGAAGCATAGCTAATAATTTTTTGCTACAAAAACCAAGCGTAGCCAAAAAGTATTGGCGATGATTTTCAAAATATCGTCAATAGTTTTTTGCTACGTAAATAAAGCGTAGGAAATAACTATTAGCGAAGATTAGGGAAAAGCGTCACTATAGTTTTTAGCTATCAGGATTTGGCGAAGCTTTTGGTGATGAATATAAATCGTCGCTAATAACTTTTAGCGACTATTTTTTCGTAGCCAAATGTTTTTTATGTTGTAGTGATTAGATATATTTTTTTATAAATAATGTAGTGATTAGATATAATATGAACTATATATGAAAGTAGTTAAGTGATTAAGATATGATGCATCGCCTTAAAATAATTAGGAGAATGCTCCATTGTTCTCGATTAGTATTGATTCGGGAAATCCTTGGCCAAGGTAGAATGATGATTTGTAAATAGTTTATAAATATCATTAATTAAATCGATGGCTAATAGCGGAGAACTAATATGATTTGACTTAAAATAAAGTAGACATTAATTTCATGCTCTATGTCTAATTAGAACATCATATGATGAAATGAATAAATTATACCAAAAAAAATCATTCATGGAAAGGTTAGTCAAAACCACTTTGACATTCCTAAATATTTGATTGGTCCTGATGCTTTTCTAGACACCAATCTTAATATATGATTATAAATTGTAAAATCAAGGAATTAAAGATAAATTAAAAGAAGTTTCAATTTATCTAATTATAATTATAAGAACTTAACCGGTCTCATATAAAGAATGGATTGAAGAGAGCAAAATTATTTTAATCAACTTAAATTTGATTATTGAGAAACTTTATAATTAAATATGAGATATTTAATAAATAAGGATCAATATGAGGTAGAATTATTTGTAATTATAATTAAAGTTTAATTGATATCTATTTGTAAATTACTATGGTGTTCAAAACTTATAATAAATAAGCTTAAGCTCTATGAAGCTAGCACTTCTTGCTTAACCATTTATGTAAAAGTTACAAAATTCTCTCAATTTATTATGTGGATACCGTTAGAAGCTGGACACTTATGTGACTATATTAATTGGTTAAGACAGATTAGTTTCGGAAATAATTTAAGGGATACAATAAAATATAAAGATTTGGAATAAAGTACGAATTAAATTTCTGCTTTATTATGATTTGTGTTAATCGTTTTATAAAATTTAAAAACTTGATGATAAAAGAGATCTTAATTTTTAAGAAATCAAAAATTATAAAAAAAATTTATAATTATTTCGCTGAAACTCGGTTTTCAACAATATGGTCTGTAACATGCCGGTGCTTCGCCTATAATTTTATCTTGCGTCTCTACAAAACAAATAAATGTTGCCTCAAATAGTGCTAGGGATCGAAAAGAATTACGCTAACGCTACTGTAAAAGTACAAATTTTAAATAAGTAAATAAATAATTGAAAGAGAAAAGGAAGGTACAAGAAAGAGCACAACTTTCTCATGGCTCGACATCAAACTACTTCCCAGTAAGTTATTCCAAATCCCAACCTTTAGTGTGTTTTTGCACTTTATTTGATGTATCCATCTGGAGGAAACGGCTGTCAGTGCCCCGAAATTAGATAACGTATACTATACAGTTTTACTTTGTAAATAGGAGATCTAACCCATAACATTTTCTTCAATATGTACCCCAACCAACCAAGTATTAAGTTGATTCATTTTCTTGTTTTAATTTGTTACAAATTTAATTTTGATTAATTTTAAAAAAAAAAAGAAGAGAAGAAAACAAGAAAAGAAATCTTCTTCCTGGTATTGAATTTGAAAGACAATTACCTATGTTTAGTTCCTTTAAATACAGGAACAGGAGTGTACTTTCAGTAGCTCTCTTTTGTATTTCTTCGTTGAAAATTAGGCAGGCTAATCAAGAAGGCAGCCAGTTTGACATGTATGTTTTCTTCTTCTTCTTCTTCTAAAAGTTATTGTTTTAGTTGTTAAGTGAACTGTAAATGAATGCAGCAGATCCAAAAAGAATTATAACATTAATAATGGAAGCGAAAGTTGGAATAGAGGTGAGACGTCTTCATATTATTTATTTCCTAAGCCGTATGGGCAGTGTTGAGCATCCCCATCTTATTCGGATTCACCATCTCAATCGAAACGGCGTTTTTCTACGAGGTACAGCCACAGGTACTCCTCTTTTATATTGCTGTTCATTCGTCGTAGGCTTAATTTTCACCTTGAAGTATTTGATTGAGCAGATGTGAAAAGATGGCTAGCAGATTTGAGAGGAAAACACATGCCAGAAGCTTTCACTTGGTCCTACAAAAGGTTCATTCACTATTTTTGTTCATCAGTAAAATAAAACAAACAAGTATATATATATATATATATATATATGCATGCTTTAATTGATGCAGGAGATACAAGAATGGTTATGTATGGCAAGACTTACTAGACGATGATCTCATTACTCCAATCGGCGACAACGAATACATTCTCAAAGGATCACAAATTTTTTCCCCCGCTGCATTGGGTTCGTACCGACTTATATACAATCAGTGGATAAAAATGCTTCATCTGGTTATATACATTAATTAATTATCTTCATTAGTTTCTTGATGTTTTCAGCAGAAGAAGGTAGTCAAATTGGTCCCATATCTATGCCAAAAAATGAGAAACGTGTAGACTTTAGGGTGAAGATGATGATCCGGACAAACAAGAAGAAGAAAACAAGGCAAGTGATGACGAGCAACACTCGCCAAAAGAAAAGAAGCAAATATATCCAACAGTATCTCTTGTCAATATTTTAACTCATTCCCCAACAACAATAACATTTCCCAGAATTCACCTCGACTCACCTGTGTTCGGGTCAGAGAAATCGGCGTTAGGTGACGATTCGACAATTTTCAATGAGGTAGAAGATCCAATCCATCATTCAGACAAAATACAAACTGATGACGATGATTTCGAAAATCTATCATCACCTTCTCCGTATGCTGTGAGAAAAGAGAAGAAGAGTAGGACAATGAAAAAGAATATTGGAATTGTTAGTTCTTCATTCTCAACAACGTCGTCGACAGCATCATCATCATCATCAACGGACTTGCCGTTTCCAAAGAGTAACAGCTACTTGTCTCCGAAAATGCTTAGAAGTTTGATCAGTTGTGGCGCTTCTGCGGATGCAAACGATGCAGTTCTGGTTGCCGTTAATAGATCACCCGAGCCCAGCAATAAAACGGAGATAGGAGAAACCAGCACAGTCTTTGGGAGTCTAATTCAACCCCAAACACTCTGCATTGTTGGGTATGTTATGTACCGAATTTATATATACAGCATAAATGGTATTGGTAGTAGGAAGGAAGGTAGTATGTATTATACAATGCTTGTATATGTTACGTCTATGCACATGTGCTGTTTATCTGATTGAAAAACCCAAATGCATTTACTTATTTTTGAATTATTTATTCTTAAGCGGAAAAAACTACGATGGCGTGAAGGACAAGGAGTCGACGAAGCAGCAACAGAGCAATAGTGGATGGTCGAAGCTACACAAGCCACTGAGTCTGAGTGCACCCACCTGCTCGTAAGTTGCATATCTTATCTTCACGCTAAGTTCTTGTGATCTGGATTAGTCGTCATGTGAATTAATATTGATATGTTCATTGATATCCTGAAATTCAAGCGTTGTTGTCTTTTACAAAATTCTAGTTTTTTTTTTTTAATGAGATGGAGAAAGTATTGCGACAAATGGGGGTTAGTTCAGACCAACTTCCAAAGAGTTTTTGCTAATCAATCAGCATAAAATAGTACAAAATTCGAAATTGCATATATTTTATTAACGCTGCGGTCGGCTTCTCGGTTCTAACTACACTCTACGATTGGATTGACCCCTTGGTTTTGATTATATAGATAAACGAATTATATACAAGACCAATTAATGGATTTCAAAAGATGGTAACCGCATCTTTGCAACTTGACAAATGAAACAGGCAATGCGGAAAGCCATTCAGACCAGAAAAGATGCATGCACACATGAAGTCCTGCAGAGGGATGAGAAGCTTTGCAAAATCTGGCTCAGCTTCTTTTGAGAAGATGCCGCAACATAACTCCATGAAGTCGTCACGAGAAGAATCAACCCAGGCCTACTTCTTGACGAACTACTGAAGAAGCTACTGTTCCACAAACCCTTTTATAGTGCCGTTTTTTCAGAAAAATCATTTGAGTTCGATCGTATACAGTGAAGAATCAAGCAAAATATATATATATATATATGTACGCATCAGAGTTGACGAAGTGATACAATACAAGTCCCCACTCATCTACAGATCTTATAATCGAGGGTTGTTTTCGGATCTTGGTATCTTTCTCATAGAAATAAAGACACAAATGGTAAGGTATTGGTTACCTGGGGGCTGGGCTTACAAGAGCCACCTAGCCCATTGCCGGAGATCTTCTTATCATTCTGTGTGGTGCCCATTTTCTGATATTTCGTACTTAAAACAAACAAAATGAAAGGGGAAAAAAAACCATGAACCTATAACGCATCAGAAACACATCATTAAATTTTGCGTAATATGTTGGTAACTAGCTCTCAAAGTGCGGGAGGTTAGGGGCCATATGACAAATGTCTACGAAGGCTTATTTTCATTTTCCTACGCTCAGACTACTTATTATGAGTTAAAGTAGGGTTGAAGTCGAACAATAACTTTGTTTATAAATTAATATATATATGATCAATAATTCCTAAATTTAATTTACTTAAAAACATTTGACAGTTGCAATGTGAATACGTAGTCTTTGTACATAAGAATAGTATGGTCTAGTATTTGATTTCAAAACTACACAATTATTTTGAAGTATAGATGCGAATTGTCAAAATAATTATGATTGTAATTAGAGGTTTTATTTATGATATATTATTAATATTAAAATTGAACTTAATAAAAATTTAAGAAAAAAGAATACCAGAAGGCAAGCAACGTGATTAGTAATAAGAAACTGGATAAGAAATTAGTGATTGCACGAAGCAACTTCTTGTTCGGCAGTGACTGTCTCTCTCAAGTCTCCACCCAAGCGTCCACATCCGTCTGACCGTTAGCTTTCTAACGACATATCAATCTCATTTTGTCAACTTGAGGATTACGTTAGCAATAAGCAATATCATAGTCTTTTTCTTCTTCTTATTCTTTTTTCTTTCTTCGATTTTTTATTTTTATTTTTCGTCAAAGATTAGTTTTTATTAATGATAGAAAGAAGTCCTCCACTCCTCCACCGTCTGCAGTTTGGGTATTATTTATTACTCGTTGTGTCGCGGTGATTGAGGCAACGGCGGTGGAGGTCGGCAAGTAGTCACATCTTTCTTACAACTCAATTGTAATTTGGACAAGAAGTAAACTCCGTACCTGTAAGTCCTCCAAGTTCTTCGCCATCACTTCCCCTGCTTCTTCTGTATTAACGATAATTCAAATTTGTGCGGAGCACTTTCCTATTTGCTATCAGGAATTTGCAGGTTGCTTGTTGTAATAGCACATGAATTACGTATTGCTTTTTTTTTCCCCTTCTTTTTCTTGTGTTTGTATCGTATTTGCTATTGGCGTTCACTGATTTAGTTCATACATTCCTGATTCCTTACGCACCTGGTGATGCAAAATTAAATGCTAGCCTCTGGGAAGAACTGAAATTATATGAAAATTATATTTCGATCAAATCCTACATGAAAGAATTGCTTTCCTTTCTGAGCCATTGAAGGGAATTCAGGTCGCTCATTAGATACCCAAGTGTTGAGACAGCGTTAATTGGAGGGCCTATCTGTTGCTTTGTATGCTCTTTGCGTTCAAGACCCCAACTTAAACTAATGAGTGATGTTTGAGGATCAGCATATAGCAATTTACTTTCTGGCTAAGATATCTACTTTACTTGGATGTTTTGTGTTTGCGTCCAAGTAGATAAAGGGGTATTCATGGCTTTTTGGAGAACTGGACTGGTTAATTTGTTAACAGGAGACCATATGTATCATTGTGTATTTGATTTCAGACGTGGTTCCTGGTATTGTTGTATTAAGGGGGAAAAAAAAGGACAAGAGGAAGAAGAAGGACGGCGGGCCTTTTGGTGCTTTCCTGGTGAATAGGCTCAAACTAAATAATCAGAAGTTCGAGGCTTGAAGAATGACTATTCTGGTTGAAAATAACTCAGTTCTGCATGTGTTATAGGGATGGAGTTATGTGTTTGGGATGACTGGAAATGACTTGTGGAAGAAGCACTCTCAAGTTCAGCCTCTTAGGTTTCTTTTCTTTAGTGAAGTTTCATCTGGACAGCTGTAGCTGCAAGATATTATGGCATCGATTGTGCTTTTATAAAATGATTTGGTATGCTATGTAGGTTTTCACAGTTAGAACTTGATTCCTGTCAAATTCTGAAGGCTTCAATATCCTATGTAGGTTTTCACAGTTAGGACTTGATTCCTGTCAAATTCTGAAGGCTTCAATCTGTACTTTTGCAGGTTCCTACAGCTGCATTGTACTTACCTAAAAAGGTTGAATCCCTCATTTGTTGGAATATAATGGGTACTGATAACGAAGATGAGAACTCAGATCCTAAACCCGTTGCAAGATGCTCCATTTTATATTATGGTGTTGGCCACATGCTAAATGACATCACTGCTTCCTGTTGGTTTACCTATCTATTGTTGTTCTTGACAGATATTGGGCTGTCACCGAGGTACATTTTTTTGTCAATCATCACTTTGAACAGTCAAACTACTCGATTGCTATTTCATTCTTCTTCTTTGATCTAGTTGCTCATTTTCATTCCTATTTTATTTTTCAGTAAATTTTTCATTCTGTTGGTTTTGCATTGGATGTGTGCGAAATGAACAAGTCCAGAAAGAAAGATGTATTGGTTTTCTAATGCAATTTTATCAGATTATAACCTTGTTAGAAAAATATGTGACCATTCCTAGACCACATTTAATAAGATTTTGGATTGAATAGTTTCTAACATGACACTTGAATTCAAGTAGCATGACTCCTCATTTTTTTGTGGATTGTGAATTTTATGATTTGTCCATGCTTTGTATGGTGGTCTATGGCCTATAGTTTTGGAGGATAATTAATAACTCATTCTAAAAAATGCAAAAAGATCTTTATCTTCATTAAGAGGACTTGTTTTGCCGATTAAGTTTATTATCATCTTGGTTGACTTTTAAGTTTATTATTGTACTATTACATAAAATGACTCAAAATATTGAAAATTCCAATTTATGATACACTACTCTGAAACTTAGTATTTCTTTGTTTACTCTTAGGGCAATGCTTTAATAAGGAATTTTTGTCCAATTCTAATGGGTATTATATAACAAAGCTTTGCAAATTTTGATTGATCACATGGAAGTTCCCAGGGGATTCATTAAAGGAATATTTCCAATAAAAATTGCCTAAGTTTTCGTGCAACTTCTTGTTGCTCTGATCGAAGAAAATAAATCCAGTAGTCAATATGTCATATATGTATAACACACACACACACACACATAGAGCAAGAGAGAGAGAGATGGACAGAGAGACAGAAAGATGGAGTGGTGATTTCAATTTTTTTAAAATAATCTGCATGATTTTACGGTCTGATTCTTTCCTTATAGAAAGAGTGAAAAGCAGCCCTCAGCTAGATTGGTTGCATCTTCTGGCATCTTGCCTTGAACCTTTCTGTTATTGTGACTTTAGGAAACAATGAAATAAGAAATACGATGAGGACATTTCTAAGTGGTTTGTATATATTTGAGGACATAAATATACCACATGAATATCTGCTTTGAATGTATCAACTTCTTAATTTTTATCATAACAAATTCTCAGGGACGCAGCTACAGTGATGCTTTCAGGTCAAGTAGCTGATGGTTTTGCTACTATATTTGCCGGTGAATTGGTACATAACAGTTGTTTAAAGTACAGATATCTCATGATTCACAGACCATTAGTTTTCTCTAGATTGCACTCATTTCTTCATGTTATGTGTTAGAATTCTTCAGTTCTTTTCTGTTTACCTTTTCTTAATGTTATGTGGTTAATATGTCCAAAATTGATGGATAGGCATATTGGTTTGTGTAGCTCTTAGAACATGTACAGGGATAATTTTCATTTAACCTAACACTTGAAAGGCTACTTAAGTCAATTTGTATTTTACTGTTTTTGTATTCCTTGAAGGAATCAGGATAGAAGGACAAGAAAGTAAATAACTAGAGATTGACAATTTCCTCATATTTCAGCTTAACATTGTCTTTAAGGCATGCTATTTATTTTTATAATTGTTTGCTTTATTTCTTGTTCTCTAAAAAAAATTTCCTCTCTTTGATATTTCCGTGAAATGGAAAAAGGCTAGCTTTTTATCAAATGTTTCTTATAATTGTTTTATAAATTTACTTTTGCTATTTTCTCCTTTATAAGTTGGTTTATAGTGAAGTCTAATTGGAAGCGTGGAACTTGGGAACTTATCACCCACCATTGTTTCTTTAAATAATAGCTATACGTTTTTGCACTTTGGATAAGTTTGTAAGTTTTCTCTAAGTCTTTTCTTTCAGTGTTTTAAGCATTGTTAAAATATTGTTGAATGATTTCCTCTGTTTCTAGATTTTGGTTAATTATTGTACTTGTTTGATGTGATTATCTTTTTCCTTTCATTCTTTCTACTTGATAGATAGACAGATTTGGACATTTCAAAATGTGGCATGGTGCTGGGTCTCTTTTGGTTGCTGTTTCATTTTCTTCAGTTTTCGGCGGTTGCTTTCCATGTAAATTGTTGGCTAACGATTCAACAACAGTAAAGACTGTTTCATACAGTGTGTCAGCAGCAATCTTTAATGTTGGTTGGGCAGCTACTCAAGTTTCACACATGTAATTGTCTTCATTTTTAATTCCAATCAGTTGAATTCTACATAGCATTCTTCTCATTCTTAAGAAAGAGGACAAAAACAGAAAGCATAATAGTTTTCTCCATATATAATCACCGTCAAAAATCATCTTAAGGTTTCTTCTATTTTGTAACTGCTGAAACCCTGCTACAGTGCTGTCTACCAAAACTTTTTGAGCTTGAAATAGCTTTTCCAAAACAACAGGTGAAATTACTTGCAATAAGGAACATTTGTGTTTTCTTGAAGGTCCATGGTGAATTGCATATCATTGAATTCAACAAGTAGGGTGGTGATGACAAGCTGTCGCAATGCTTTCACAATGGTAATTTTTGTAATTTTTCTTTGATGTATTCTTATCCCTTATACTTCTAATATAGCATTATTGAGTATGGTGCTTGTTTCTGTTTGTTGAAACTCTAATAGGTTGCCAATCTCAGCCTATATGTAATTGCTTTAACAGTGTTCAATGTCAGTAATGCCTCAACTAATGCTGATATAGAGAACCAGGTATCAGCTTACTTTGTGTACGATTCTTAATCACCATTAAACTGACTTTTGAGTTTGTTTTTAAATTGGTTTGAACCTGCAGTACCGTTGGATTGCTTACTTGTCAATTATTATTGGTGGCTGTTTTGTGGGAATTTTTCACCTTGGCACCAAGGAACCAAGGTATGGCTAGATTTTTTGATTCTTCAAAATCTAATAAAAAGTTTTTAACGAGTGCTTATGACACATTGTAGCATATCAAAGGGAACACTTCAAAACTTTTGCATATTTCTTTTCAATCACTAACTTTTTATTTGTTTTTTTTATAATGGTTGTAAATGCGGAGATTGTTGATCTGCATCCAAATGAACCATGCCATCAGTTTCTTCTAGTTTGCCACTTGAATGCCACCATAGACTCATGCCTAATTCTAGAGTTTGTTGTATGGTAGCTAATTGGTTGGAGTGACTTATTTTTTCTTTATCATAGATTGAAGAGAAGGGGTTACGGAGATAGTTTTGCAAGGATATCATGGAATTATTGGTTCAAGAAAAGCTTGTACTATCAAGTTGGTCTTGTATATATGCTTACTAGACTTGTACAGAATGTTTCACAGGTGAGCACACATTTACTTGCTTTTCCTCTTCATTGTTTATGACCAAGTTTCTGTTTTTATTGGAATATCCAGGTATCTCAGTTTTACTGTCTGTAACATGCCCTAAGCTGAAAGTCAAGGATATCTTGATTTTGTCAGTGGTGTATTTGCCACTTCTAGGATATTTTTTCACGGACAACTTTCACAAAGCACGTTTGCTAGAATTTGACATTACTTTTTATCAAACTCAGCTCTGATCTCATGTGCAATAAAATAAAGGAGAAGAGAGAAGGAAGTTGGCTATAAGGCCTAAATCTATAGATACAAAGACATCAAGGGTATTAGGGGGTGTTTTTAGTTTTGTTTAGTATAGGAAATAAATTCAGCAGTCAGCTACATATATATATATATGTTTGTGTGTGTGTTTGTGGATGCATGTATACCAAGATACAGATAGAGAGAGAGAGAGTGGTGATTACTGTTATTCTCAATAATTGTCGTGATTTTTGGTATGATTTTTTGAGAGAGAGAGAGTAGCAATCATAGACCAGAATAATTGCGACTTCTAGCATCTTTTCTGGAAACATTTTGTCACTGTGACTGATAGAGTAAGGATAGGGAGAATTCCAGAAAACACAAACTAGTATATTGATAGTCTCTATAGAGCTATAGCTCTCC
>JANKOE010000004.1:100402-110414 GCA_026284465.1 Erythroxylum citrifolium
TCATTCTCTCTCCACCTCAGCGTTCTGCTTCTTCCTCCTATGATAAACCAATAACGGTTTCTGTCCATAGCTAACAGTGACTTTAGGAAATAATGAAATAATAAAAATGTCGAGGATGTATTTAAAAGTTATATCTATATACTTGAGAGCACAAATATAGCATAGGGAAAATCTGCTTCAAATGTTTCAACTTCAGTTTTATCAGAACAAATTTTGAGGGATGTAGTTACTATGATCTTTCAGGTCAGATAGCTGATCCTTTGCTACCATATTTGCTTATGAATTGTTATGAGGAATAATATGTATTATAAAATATTACAGTCCTTTAAAGTACAAATACTTTTTGGTTCATGGACCATTAATTTTTCTTTAAATTGCACTCATTTGTTATTGGCATGTGCTAGAATTCTTCAATCTTTTTCTTTTCGCCTTTTATATAAATGGTTCACACAGCCAAAATTAATGAGTGGCAATATTGGCTCGTATATCTCTTAGAAAATACACAACAAAAGTGTTTAGTTAAACTTAAGCTATGGTTCAGATGCTACTTAATCCAAGGTGCATTTTCATCCAATCCTCACTTGGAATACCCAGACTACTTCTTTGTGACTACATTTTTCCTTATAGCTGCATATTTTCATTCCTATTTCCTTTTCTTTTTTCTTTTGTTCATTTTGTTGGCTTTACACTGGTTGCGCATGAAAAAGTCCAGAAAGAATGCTAAGTTGGTTTTCTTATGGAATTTTATCATAGTGTAACCTTGTTAGAATAATATATGGCCATTCTTGGACCTTAGCTCTTTGATTGAATAGCTTTCGACATGGTATTTGAGGCTTGTATGATGAAAAAGAATCTTGAATTAAAGTACCAATGCCCTTATTTCTTAGTTGTTTGTTATTTACTGTGATTTCTCCACACTTCGTATGAGGGTGCGAGATTTGTTACGCCTTCGGGGGAAGATAGAATGATCTATGCACAAACTTTCTTTTTGGCAGTCTTGCCTTCTCTTTCTCAATGCCAAATCTTATTTTGCTCAATATCTTACATCCTTCATTGCAGTCTATGGCTTATAGTTTTGGATGATAATTCGTAACTCATTCTTTAAAATGCAACAAAGCTTTTTATCTTTGAGTAAGAGGACTTGCTTTGCCTTTTAGGAAGAGGAGCTGGAACCTAGAGGTTGATTTTTAAATTCATTATCATTTTTGTATTCCTTAAAGTGACTCCTGGATGTTTTCTTTGTTTATGATATGCTGGAACCAATGTCCTCCACATAATCTCAGGGCAATGCTTTAATGAGCCTTAGTTCTTTAAGGTTCTATGCCACTTCTTCTTGCTTTGAGCTTAGGAAAGAAAGTGGAAGAAATTTTGAAGTCAGCATTAAACAAAGACATATATGTATGTGTGTGTGTGTGTGTGTGTGTGTCAGAATGTGTGTGTGTGTGTGTCCATATAGATAGAGAGAGAGAGAGAGAGAGAGAGGAAGAGAGAGGTGATTGCTATTTCTTTTTTAATAGTTGGCATGATTTTTCCTTAGTGAGAAAACAGCAACAGTTGGCCAGAATAGCTGCATCTTCCAGTGTCTTGCCTGGAAATATTGTCACTTTAGGAAATAATGAAATAAGAGAAATCATGTTTAAATGTTGTATATATACACTTGTTGACACAAATATAGCATAAGGAACCACGACATGGGAGAAGGGTGAGCACATGTTTTATGTGGTTCCACCACAAGGCTTACATTTAGGGACATAAAGACCACAAGAATACCTGGGTGTGTGTTACTAACTAATAGTAGGACAATACAAACAAATGATGATATTCCAAAATATGATACAGAATATTTCACTATTGATTAGTTAAAATAATAATAAATACTAAATATTTAAACCTTTCAACTCTTCCACTTGATTCTTACATTGAAATTGCATCTTCTTTTTCAGGCATATCTTGCATCCTATGTTATCATTGACTTGCGAATGGCACAATCAGCTAAAGCTTTGGTAGGTGCATTGACTAAGCATCTTTGAATTGTATGCACAGAGAAGATTTTGATTTGAAAAGTTAACATCTTGATATCTGCTCTAACTGATTGAAACAGGTTCCTGCAATTATCTACATCAGCAGCTTCATCATATCCGTCATCATGCAGGTGCCCTTCAGAATCTATTGTTTGTCAGTAAGCTTTTCTTGTGGTCTTGTTCTTTGAGTAAACATTAATCTCGATATATATTTATATTGCAGGAAATATCATGGACAGGTCATCACCTGAAGGCCTACTATTCTGCCGGTGGTATTCTTTGGGTCTGTTGTGGTGCAGGAATCCTCTTGATACCTAGAAGCCTGAGTGGTTTCATGTACATCATGTCAGTGTTTATTGGCATTGCAAATGCTCTAATGGCGGTATGATACGGAGTTTAATCTGCATCAATGGCATGAAGTACTGTGCTCTAGTTCTGTTGTCTTTCGTTATAACATGTGAGATCAGGGTTCTGGTATTCCTGCGTGGTGTGATTATGCTCACCGTTATGGAAGGCTGTCATATTAGATATTTACTACTTTGATTTCAACTAAATTCCTTTAGCATCTCTGGCATTTGCTGCTGTTTCATCTTTTTTATCCCTTCGCTTTGCCAACTATAGGTAACTGCGGTGAGCATGCAGAGTGTTCTAGTTGGCTCAGATCTTCATGGCTGTGCTTTTGTTTATGGATCGCTGAGCTTCTTAGACAAGATTTCATGTGGGATTGCTCTTTATGCTCTGCAGTTATTTCAGAGTGAGTTTTTCTCTTTGATTTTCAGTGCCTTGCAATGGATCTTTCCTTTAATTTCTTGGCTTGTAGCTAAAGCCAACAAGTAATAATATCAAAATGCTTTAATTTCATGTTACACTTTAAAAAGCGTGGACCATAACAAAGCAGTACATATTGAGTTAGACCATCCAAGCTGACTTTTGCTGTCTTTACTCGTGGTAGGAGTGGTTTCATGATACAAGACCTTGTAGATGCATTTATTCAACTTTCTTTTGTGAGGCAATAACAGATTACTAGTGGAAGTTCTAAACTTATACACAGGATTAGAAAAGAAAACTGTAAGCAAAGAAATAAAACACAATGGGAAGAGCATATGTAGACAACTGAACATCATGCAAGAAATAAAAAAAGAAGATGAAAATCTTAATCATGGACATGGATCCATGCATGTGATTGGACTTTGATCAAGTCCAATAAATTTTCTCGTGCAACTCAAGTGAAACAATCTGTAAGATATTCAATCTCCCATTGAGCATTTTGACAAAGATCAGACCCTTTGATGTATGGATGTAATGCTCTAATGTTGCTTGGCATGACAGTTGAATATTTCTGTGTAAATTTTGCCAACTTGAGTCCCAGTTTTTATGTTGATAACAAGTTTTAAACAAGCCTAACAAAAAAAACTTTGATGCAGGTACAGCACCAAAAGTTCAGGATAACCTTTCTGGTGGTTATATTTCAGTCACGAGATATGGTTTAGGCCTATTTCCAGCCTTTTGTTCTCTCGCTGCAGTGGTTCTTACCTATACTATGAAACTCCACACCCCACACTCGAAGTCCTTGATGGAGCCACTACTGGAGTAATGTGCAGCGGCTATATTCATGATAGACAACAACTAGTTTTGGAAAAACTTCCAAACTTCTGAGATATGATCGACTGGGGTGTCATGACATACCTTTACAACCCAAAAGAAAAAATATTTTCCAGCTGATAAATTCAACCACATTGTTTTTAACAGCAGTTCGAGAAGGTTATAGGATATTGTCCTGCTGTTGAATGTTGTAATATATTATTGCCATTTTTTCCAATTGATGTTTTTAAATGAATGAAATAGAAAATGTCAAAGTATTTGATACAGTTGATCGCTTTAATTGATTAGGAACTTTTTTCATTTTCTTCATTGCAGGAAAGTAACATTTTGATCACATTTATAACTTCCTTTTGGTTATTTGTTGTATTTTATCTTCTTTTTTATTTGGTTGGTTAAAGAAGTAATATACGGTTTTATGTGTATATGTCTGTCTAACTACACATACTCCAGTTCTGCCCATTAGATTGTAATTATGTATATATGCGCAAGTTAACTTGCGAGTTTTTAGAATCTTAAGCAAATCAGTCAAAGGGGGTCGCTTGTAACTAGTTAGCCCTAAAATCCTCTTAGCTCCTTCAGGTATTTTGAAATAGGCTACTGTTTCATGGTGGCCTAAATATTTGACCCGACTCAAAAAAATAACACTTCTTCAAGTTAATTGATTAGTTCTCAAAATGGTCAGCACCTCTCTCTCTCTTAAACATTGTTGGTGTTAATTTAGTGGTGCATTGTAAATCAATGTCTTTGAAAAATACCGGTGTGCCCTTTTTTAACATTGGTTCGAACAAAGTGCTCATAAGTGATTGAAATGTAGTCGAGGTATTCATTAATTCGAAAGGCATGATAAAAAATTCAGTGCTTTCGTGGGTCCAAAAGATCGTCTTCCATGTATTCTTAACTTGTAAAGTGACAACCAAATTTTAAATCTAATTTCAAAAATAAACGAATTCTTTTAATTCACCAAATAAAGAATTTGGGAAATTATATGAGGTGTAGTATCAGATCACCTATTCTCATTACTCAGTTTTAATAAGAATCTATCTATTCAATAAATAAAATTCACAAAAATTGGATGATTGAGATTGTAAAGAACAAAGGACACGTCAACTTTAAGAACAGAAGATATTATTCAGTACTTGACAATCAATATAAGAAGAGTACGAAATTCAAAAATAAATTGACATTGAGTTGGATAATTCTAAGATTCGGTATTTCTCCGACCAATTTTTCGATCTCATCCTTCTAAGAACAAGGATATCGGTAAACTGAACATTAACTAGAGCAATATCGGAGTTGAGATTGATCTCTGACTCTTTTCTCTCCAAAGTAGGAGTTCATTTTGCTACTCAAACACTCAAAACTCATCGATCTCTGACTCTTTTCTCTCCAAAGTAGGAGTTCATTTTGCTACTCAAACACTCAAAACTCATCGATCGCTGTTTGTATTTCCCTTTGAACCTGTCCTTCTTATCCCTTTACTGTCATGTTCTAGTCAGCCTCTGTTATGTGATGCTCATAACCATGCATTTGTAAATTTTAATAAGGTTTTAAGTCTTGATTGCTGCTAAGTCAACTTCATCACACCATTGAACTTTGTACGATCTGTTTATATGATTTCTAGATGGCGACTATATGATATTAACAAGGCTTGCAGAATTTGATTGAAAGTTCATCAGCAAGGGAGAAGACAAGCAAAGATCTTCCATTCTTCAAGACTACTCGATACGTCATATATTGCAATAATAGTCGGGATTAAGTGGGAACTAGAAAGAAGGCATTTTGTTCCCTCACGCATAGAAACTATTGAAAAGAGTTCCGAGTCATCAAATATTGCCGAAATATATCTTAGTGATGTTATGAATAGTCTCAATCAACTCAGAATAGAATTTTTACTTGCATTTGATGGAGCAGATACATTTCATCTTGACACATTTAAACTTGACCAGATTACCTGGAGATTGTTAGATTCTTACAAGCAATAAGACAAACAAGTACTCAAGTAGTGGCTCAGTTGGATACGACTCCCTGCAACACGGCTACCATCGGTCATCACCAGCTCCTGAATTAGAGTGAAAGACGATTATTGAAGCCCACTATACATGACAATACAGAGCAGGATGAATGGTTCCTTATGGATGAATGAAATGGATTATGCATGAACGCAAAGTGTGACTACAAAGGCTGGGGGTCCATACGCTAATAACGGATAAATGTTTCAAGAGGCTGACTATATCAATCCTGCCACTAATAACTAGAAAGATCTGAGCAATCATTCATGAATTTGCGACTTGAAATTCAGATTAGAAACTTATAGTTTCTGCATTAACAGACAACAAATTGTACAGAAGAATATGACAAGTTTTACTGACAACAGTCATCTTGAAACCTCTAGCTATTAAAAACTATATTCCACCATTTGAACTTGGTATTATCCATCCAAACGCCACTGAAACTCTCTCACTAGATCAACAAACATCTTATGCGTAAAACCAGTAATTCTTGCCCATGAATATCACGAATACAATCAAAATAAATCCTAGCTTTATGAACTGTTAACTTTGGATGGATGTTTGCATCCTGCACCCTAGTGAGAACTAACTATGACTCAAATAGAATGGCCTGATTAGGCAAAAGCAATACTCCTCGCCTACAAAACTGAAATATCATCCGCATTGTGAGAATTGATGATGATGCATGCCAATGACAATGATGATCAAAACGAGATGATAATTATTATGTGCAGGAAATTCAACAAATTTAGGAAGGCAAACTTTTGATACCTGCCGCCACACATCATCCAAGTCATGAACTGTGGTAAAATGAATTGCAAAAAGAAACGAGCCAGGTGGACTGAAGGTTTTATAATCCTTAGAGTTGATAGGTGCTGGGAACAAAAGTAACGAGCATGACCAAGATTTTATCTTTAGCACCGTGATATCACATAAGAAAACAAGGTAGCTAAAGACTTACTGAAAGGGGGGCACATCTAAATTCCATGTAAGGTTGGTAAGCTGTAAGCACTTTTGATGCCATTCGACTGGCTGTGTGCACTGCAGTAACCCGGAAAATTCTTTTCCTCTCATATCTATTCCAAACGAAGCCATTAGAACAGACTTGAATACCAATTCTACTTAAAATAATTGAATGTCCAATAAAAGGTTAAAATCAGATGGATGCTATGGCCGCACAATTTTTTTTCATTGATGCAAGAAGTCTTCTTTATAGCTGTTTTGTGAAACCTCCTCATAAGAATGTATAATGCTTCACAGATCCAATGAAATTTTAATATATAACCCTAAGGTTTACCTTCTAAGTGCAGCAACAATTTCACCACATTGTTGAATATCTGCACTACTTGAAGCAGCACACTTGTCAAGCTCAAGTATTAGTTGGTAGCAGTCCTGTAGAAAACATCGCATACTCAACTAACCTATTAGCATTCAGAGAAACTGCATAAATCCCTTTTCACTATTTCAATTATAAAGCAAATGGAACTGATAATCAGCAAAACGATCTCAAAAATTTTGAATACTTGAAGAAACGAATGCTCATAATTCTATTCAAACTGTCCGGTGGGAAATATTCGTACAAATTATTGCTTTCATTCTAACTCTAAGCCACAGTATCTGAAGTATCTAATAGGCAGATGTCAAGAAATGAAGGAAAATAGTACTAATATCAATTACCGTGGGATGGGCAGTTCCTATACACATTAAATTGAGAGGGAAAGAAATGAGAATTTCGTTTCATCCCTGGAATTCTAGTTCTGATAATTTAGTTGTTACCGCCATTGCATGGACTTGCTTAGAAAGCCTAATGCCTTTCACAAACAACTCACAATTCTATACAACAAAAACAGACCTCTATTGCCATGCAACCGCCTTGGCCCAGATTTGGCTGCATAGGATGAGCAGCATCACCTAAAAGAGTAACCTGTCCAATACCCCAGGTGTAGATCATGTCTCTATCATAAATGTCCCTCTGAAGAATCATGTTGTCTGGTGTTTCAGTTATTAGCTCGGTCACTTCCTTGCACCAATTAGCAAACAATCCCAGGAGTCGCTTCTTCTTGTCTGTGGAATTTTGCGAACACTAAGGGCCAGTAAATATTTCAGTAAAATATGAATGCAAAGAGTACGTATGTTACTGAAAAATTGATAACGTACAGAATACAACATTGCCTTTTGAAGAACTGGAAGCCATTGGAGGTTCCTTGTGGAAAGCATACCATTGCATCTTGCCATGTCCAACATCTGAAGCAACAAAATATTGGTTCAATCCTAAGAACACCCGGTACCTTCAAGCAAGACACCAACATGGTCCAGTAGTCATTCATTTGTCTTTTTTTGGATGAAGAATTATAAGAGTACATGAAATTCAAAAATTAATTAACCTTGCAAGATTAAAGACGTAACATACCCAATGGTATCAATATATGCTGGAGAAAAGTTTGCTAGTCCGCTGTAACATGTATAACCTGAATAATTCGCATGATCGGGTCCAAAAAGCTTTGATCGCACCTTGTACAATGCAAAACATGGTATGAATATATAAAGAAAAAAAAAAGGAGAAGTAAAAGGGATAAGTGGAAGCTTTTAAAAACAGTAAATGAAGAAAAAAGACAGGAAAAATATAAATACTGAGAAGATTAATCCTACTCTCGACCAAATTCCATCTGCTCCAACTAAAACATTGCCTTCATATTCTTGTCCATCATCAAGGACAACTGTAACCTGAGAGACCAGGAGGAAGAATGACCATGATAACTATGTAATCGTTGGAAGTTGGATGATTTGATTAAAATATGTTTGAAGATTTGGGTAATTAGTGCTCGCACCTTGCCAGAGTTTTGAGTGAAGTCGACAACTTTGGAATTGTTGAAGACGATGTCTGGACCTACTGCATTGAGCAGTATATCTTGCAATGCCATTCTACAGATGACTCTAGTAACAGGAAGCCCCCTCTTTACTGCTGGAGTGAAAAGATCGAATTTAGTAAACCTGAAATAAGAACAAGATCATGAGGTATCGAGAATAACGTCACCAACTTCAATATCAAAATGAAATTTTTAAGGGAAAAAAAAAGTTTGAATCAATTAAGATGGAAGGTATTATATTTGAAGGGATTATATAGCATACCAATGACCAGAGAGTCCATCAGCAAGACCATTGATACGGTCACCAGTAACACAGGAAGCTTGAAAGACTTGTTGGGCAACATCATGATCGATAGCTTGAAGAAGACCCAAAGCACTACTTAGGAGTTGTATTGGGCCCCTGTGCCTACCTTCCCCTCTTACAGCACTCAAATCCTTCTCAAATACGATTACCTCATACCCTCTTCGTTTTGCCGCCAGAGCCAATACCAATCCTCCAATGCCCCCACCTGATATTAAGATCCGAAGACTACCACCACCGCTCCTAGTCCTACTCCTACTATAGGGAGGAAATGCTTCACTCTGAGGAGCACCAGCTTCACATCGACGTGAAACCACAAAGTCGCCAGAGGCTTTGAATCTCAACTTCAACTCGGTGTTGGTGGAACATGCTGAAGAAGAAGCAAGCCTGAGTGTTGGCTCTAACAACAACTTTGCCATGAATTCCGTTGTTTCTTGTGAGAGGCAAACGCTCACATACTTTTAAAAGTCACTTTAACTACTTAGTGCCCATCACAATCAACACCACCACCACCACCACCAAAGTCCACTACCGCCACCACAAGTATTGCACATATAAAAACTGTTACCTTTTTCTTTGATGGGTTGGGCGTCTGCCCTTCCAAATATACGCTTCCTTTGTGTCTGTTTTTTCAGTTGGTGGACTTCAAGCTAGAATATTATTTCTTAAAAGAGAGTATGCAATCTAGAGCACAGATCATCTGTCCAAGAAATCTCTGTCCCACTCTGTCCAAGTAAAAAATGGCGTCGCTTTCTAACAAATTTTACATCCCTTATCTGTCAGAGCACAGGCGCCTGTGGGTCGCCGATTTTGAGCTGAACTTCATAGCTCCAGTCACTTTTCAGCTACCTTTTATTATTTTGAGCTGCCAGTTACAGTTATCATTTCTAACTTCCTTCTTAGGAATGTTATGCATACTAATAGACATTAATAGACATTAATGCATACTAATACGATAATAATACTAATAATAATAATAATAATAATAATTTTGAATAATAATAAATACAAATAGGAATAATAATAATAATAATAATAATTTTGAATAATAATAAATACAAATAGGAATAAAAATAATAGTAATAATAATTACACATAATGATAATACATTTGAATAAATTGTACTAATAATTTCGAATTATAATAAATACAAATTATGTAATAAGATGATGATGATAATAATAATTAAGATAATAATAATAATAATAATAA
>JANKOE010000004.1:110514-133851 GCA_026284465.1 Erythroxylum citrifolium
ATTATTATTATTATTAGTATTATTATCGTATTAGTATGCATTAATGTCTATTAATGTCTATTAGTATGCATAACATTTATAAGAAGGAAGTTAGAAATGATGATTGTAACTGGCAGCTCAAAATAATAAAAGGTAGCTGAAAAGTGGCTGGAGCTATGAAGTTCAGCTCAAAATCGGCGGCCCACAGGCGCCTGTGCTCTGACAGATAAGGGATGTAAAATTTGTTAGAAAGCGACGCCGTTTTTTACTTGGACAGAATTGGACAGAGATTTCTTGGACAGGTGATCTGTGCTCTGCAATCTATTCTAATGATATTTCATCTATCGAATAGTGTGAACTAGTATTTGGGTCAAAGGATAGTGAAGTTCGATGGAGAGAGGTGCTCAAGCTCAACCATAGCATCTGGGAATCTCAAGGTTCAATCCAAAATATTAATAGATAAATCTTTGAAAAATTAAAAAAAAAAAGTGAATCCAAACATAGATGACCATAATATTATAATACAAGTTAGAAAAGAATACAAGATCCCAGCCAGTTACTGGTTGAAGTAGGCCAACAAGCCCAAATTGGAGTCACTTTTGCGTATCAAGCTGCTTCCAACAAGGACATGAACATTTTCAAAAAAAACAAGAACATGAAGAAAACTTTCCATGTCTTCATGGATGTTTTGTTTCGAGAATCCAAATGAACATACAAAGATCGATTCTTTCCAATAAAGAAGCTTCTTCACCGGCTCCTAAGCAAGAAATTTGCAACACCATTAGTTGTAAGACAAATACCAAACCACCAATTACACAAACTAATTCCCCGAATCTGATCACTACTCGCACCTTTCCAATATGTTACACTGTATAAAACTTTTACCCCTCACAAGGAAAAGGAGTTTATAACCTGACCTAGAGAACATTCTCACAACACCTGCCCTCAACAACCCAAACCACCATAAGAAAGAAAATATCAATCATAGAGATCAATCTTCCAAAAAGGACAGACAAAAAGAACCATCAAACAAAAGGGAAACGTTAGGTGTTCAAAACTATTGGAGGTTTCTCGCCTTCTTTGCTGACTCTAATCACGAATAATCACGAATATTCTCTTCCACTAGCCCCTGAATCACGGCAATGGAACCCATATCCATATGACTAACCAGTTCCATCAGTCTCTATCCATTGCTAGGCCATAGTGGTGGCCACGCTAATCTGTTTTAAAAACAAAATCCCCGTCAACAAAAGCCTGATGCTTTGATCATGGACTGTTTGGTAAATAGTAGATCCCCATTCAATGATTGGCTATTGTAGTAAATCGTCATAATAGTTTGTACACTATAAAATAGTGGGAGAAACAGAAGTCATTTCACAAGTCAATTAAGATTCCATAAATGCTCTTTTGGATTCACAAACTTTAGGCCCTCACAAGTGAAACCAGAGACTTTAATCTGACAGAGTCGTTGAGACTGCCTAGATTAGTTCGAAACTCGAGATATAGCATATAACAGTATACTGGTTTCAGAGAAAAGTGAAGTGATGATATCAGATTTTTATCAAGTCAGAATCCCTTCTATTTCTTTCGGAGATGGTCTTTGCTCAGCCAACCTAGAAGGCTCTATGGCATTATCATTTAGCAGGGTCCTGAAAACTAGCCAATTTTAAAGTTGCAAATAATCTCCCGAATAGCAAGCATGGAATAAAAGTACCGCTGTCACCATCAGAAATATCTGCAATCTTTGTGATTGCCTCAATAAGTGCTTGTTCATGTTCCTACATAGAGAAAATGTTTCCAATTATTTAAGAGAAGTTAATACAATAAAATGATCAGAATAAGTCAAGCATAGGCAAGAAGGCTGATTACTCATCAAACCTTCAGCATCTTCTTTGCTTTATCAACCTCAAGAGGATCAGGATGATTTGCACCAAAAACTCTTTCAACCTGAACATAATGACCAATGAATACCATTTATTTAGATTAGAGCCAAGCCAAGGAACTCATCATTTTAATCAAGGTCCTTTACCTACCTCCTTGATTAGTGTATCTGTGTGGAGGATATGTATATCACCCGGCATCTTCTTTCCAATCCCATTTTGAGATGGAAACAAATCTTTTCTTTGACCTTTTGAGACACCTCTACCTCTTCCCACACCTGGAACAATTTCCCGTTCCGTAGACCTACTCATCCCTTGATTGAATCCACCATAACCCCCTCGACGAGAGCTTACTGGTTCCCCGCCTTCCCACTGTATATCCTCGGGAGAAATCTGCAAGAGAAAAGAAAGATGCCATAAGCTCAAGTGTAGTTCTTCGCTACATATTCGTTACAACTTTTACAACCATTAAGAAATAAGATAACTTTTTTGATAAGTATTGGAATTAATCCTCGAGACACTATAATATGAAGGATGCAACCCTTTCATAATAGGTCATAAAACTAGTTCCTCGCATCAAGATGTGCAGCATGGATTTTGCAATTCTAAATCTGCTTCTGCTACTGTGTCAATAATCAGTTTCAACACTGATCCAGCCAAACAAGCACGAGAAAAAATAAAAATATAGCATGTGTCAAAATTTAAAATGGCTCTTAATTTTGTTCTCAAACCAAATTTCAATAGGCTCTAAGAAGTGACTATCACACCATGGAACAATTACTTCATACTCAGGTTGTTTATCTGCTATTAGGCTCTGCAAACATAAGATGTGAAAGCATGTAGCTATATGATTTTAAAAGGGCAAAGTAGTGGCATAAAAGCACATTTATACAATCCCTCAGGCATGGAAGGCAAAGCAAGAGATATACCTCAGAGATATTAACCCATTCCCAAGTCTCATTAGTTGTTCCCATATCATATACTAGAGCATGTCTCCCCTGACAATAGCCAAGATTTCAGCTCCATGACACTTCAGGATAATGTGGACTTAATCAAGAGTCATAATACCTCAACTGGGTTATAGTCAGTTATAACAGCTTCATAAAAGTTATTGTCATCAGGCCATCTGGTCCTGACCCTCTTTCCAATCAATGAATCAGATGCAGCTAACTCAACAGTGGGGCCAGAAGATAACCTATTAGCAGTCTGACCCCTTCCAGAAGGACCTGATGATGGGTAAGGAATAGAATTCATTGATAACGAACCTGGCAAACCCTGAGAAACATGTCAAAGAAAGGAAACAGATTTAAGGAAGTAGAATTATAAATAGTTTTCATATCAGAGGTTCTCAAATCCACTCTTTTATCATGGTTCTTCAACTCACATTTTTTTGCTTCTTGCCCTCAGATCCTGTAACAGGTCTACGTTTAACACCGGGAACTGATGAAGATGGCTGGTGTAATGAAGAAACTGCTTGAGGGTGGATCGATGGAGCTGGTCCACCAAAGGATTGAGAAGGTATTGATGAGCTTATCTTCTGTTTCTTTCGAGAAGCTGATACAGTGGGGCTGGGTACCGGATCATGAACAGTTTGACCAGTATTAAGCATGCTAGATTGAATCCCACCACCCTGCCTCCACTCCCTATTGCCATAACTCATTACAGTATGAAAGACAAAAGTAACCAACACTTGCTATTTGCTAATATCAGAAAAGCAGGTACAACTCTTCTTCCAAAAATAAATCTTTTTTCAGATTTTTGTCAAACCTTATTCTATGTATTACGTCATCCGCATTAACCCGACCAAGAAGCTCTCTATGCTCCTCGTTAGACAACCTTAACTCCTTTCTGAGTTCTGTTATCAAACTTTCCTTTTCCTGAAGAAGATATATTTCAAGTGGAAGTTATTTAACTTGACTAGATAAATTTGAGATTGCTAAATTCTTAAAAGCACCAAGACAAAGGTACCCAAGTAATGGCATCAGCTTGAGCTTTAAAGGCTCTTAGAACTGAACTGTACGCTTCTCGCTCAAGTAGGTGGATTTGGGTCTCCATGTCATTTTCACCACACATTCTAGTGTATGGGACAGAACCTGCCATTGGTCTTCCATTCCCCGCAACACAGCCACCTCTGGGGATTCTATTTTTATGTGATGGCGGAAGATCATCATCAGTTCCTAGATTAAAGAAAAAAACAAGTTCATTGAAGCCCATTACACAACAATTTATGAATGCACAGAAGAGAATGCCTGGTTCCTCGTGTGTGCTAAAATGGCCTAAGCATGAAAGGAAGTGAAAACACTGACAATGAAGCCTCTCGTAAATGGATATCACAATCAGCTTGTGAGGTTTAACCACTGTGCTGATAACAGATAAAATTTCCAAGAGGCTGACAAACCAATAACTTCTGAGTAATCATTCATGAGAAGCAAGACCTGAAAACTTCTTTCTTGTACTTTGTGGCACCAAATTCAGATGAAGACAACT
The DNA here is from genome assembly GCA_026284465.1 of Erythroxylum citrifolium. Lineage (NCBI taxonomy): Eukaryota > Viridiplantae > Streptophyta > Magnoliopsida > Malpighiales > Erythroxylaceae > Erythroxylum > Erythroxylum citrifolium. The sequence goes on from JANKOE010000004.1 coordinate 114,861, forward strand.
TAAAGTTTCTTCAGCAATTGACAATAAAACCAACGGTAAAATGTACACAGAATACGCGAGGAAGGTAGTAAAACTGAGGAAGACACATATTAGAAAAGAAGTAAAATTGAAGGTTAAAACGTTCTTAGATAGGTCGTTACGAACTGTAAGAAGTCAAGAATTGCAGAACTACAAACAATTTAAGGACCAAAAAAGCTGGCGTCCATAACCAAAATATTGGAATAACCCACACGAAAACAAGCAAAGAGGGAGGTGGTATTAAACCATGCATGAACTCAAAATGTACGCCAAAAAGCTTTCCAAGGGTAGTTTAACAGCCTTGACTCTCATCAACTAAAACTCAAAACCTTGAAATAGAGAATAAAACAGTTATCTGACCCAGTACCATGTTTTTCAAATAAAAGGGTAAAAGCAACTCCCAAATGTGTATATTAGGTACTATTTTAAAGCTTTAATTTGTGCTTGTTGGAATTGTGAAGAAGAAAATGAATGATCTCAGAGAGCGAAACTCACCGCTGCTATCGTTGGTTTCGTAGTCCATAGCCAGATTTGCTTGGCTTTGCTTTTGTTACTTAAAACCCCGCAGGTAAAAGGAATCAATCTGAAAATAGTGAAGGTTTCCCGAAGTTGAAAGAACGTCCGACAAAGCAATGCGCTACTGTTTGGGCTGGAGCTGAACCACAGAAAAATAGCTGCAGGATAAAGCTTTCGTCTTTTCACCTCTTCACCAAAAGTTGTCTCATTCTTCGCTCAAACACACACGGAGCTGAAGAGTGATTCCATTCGATTCGATCTGCTGAAAATAAAGAATAACACATTAACAACTCCACGCTGCTCCCCGTTTATTCATTTAATAATCCATTACTCTCACTCTACCTGGTGTCGTCCTGTACTATAGATTGGCAGTTTATTGTTGTTCGTTAATCAATTAAGGATACGCGCCTGTTTAAGTGAGTTTTATCTTAATTGGATCTTCTGATATTTGGGCTCAACTCTCGTACCAAAGTCCGAAGTGTTTCTATTTCTCCAATTTGATTTGGCAGATTTGTAGTTTTAGCATTACATGGAAACAATACAACTACATATTTTTCGTTGGCTTACTCAGCCTAAGTCATCTTCAAATCCTTTATCAGGGAAATGGAACATTCACTTACCACCAAAGATATGATTTATAACCCACTATTTCACTCGGAATTGTGGTAAATGCAGAAATGTTTACAGCTGTAGTCTAAGAACACACTTAATTATCGCCGGAACAGTAAAATATCCACTGACAAAAACACAACAAAAGCCACTACAATTACTTCCAACACTCTCCCCTTTCTTCGCCTGCAGCTTGAGCTAGAAGCCCGCCCATCCTGCGGGTTGAGTGGCGGGTTGGTTCTCTACAACCTTTGGCCCACCAGAGTACTGAGAAGAATTCATTCCTTCACTATTAATAGTGGGTCTTGCTACCTGACCACTTGCTGCAGGAGCAGCCGAAAACCTCTCAGTTTCAAAACTCCAAGAGTCAAAATCTGCAGTCAATGGAGCACCATGTTTCTTCTGATTCACATTTTTGGAACGAACTGACCGAGGGATCCGGCCATCGGAGAAAGGCTCGGGATCATCTGAAAAAGCCTGCCATTGTTTAGGCTCGGGTCCTGGGGTATTCCTCTCTGGTTTTTCTTGCTGTGCAAGCAAATATACATATTGTTAGCAACATGAATAGATGGACATGCATACACTGCAATGCATTACGCAAATCATTACCGCAGCAGTTACAGAGGATTGAATTCTTGAGGACACTTGAGATTTATTAGGGGATGGAGTTCTAGCAGCTAGAACTTGCTTGAGCTCATTTATCTCCTGTCTCTGAGACCGGCAAATAGCTGATAGCTTTTCAAATTTGGATGTCATTTCAGCTTTCTCAAAATTTGCCTGCTTCAGCTGTTCTTTAAGCCTCTCTACTTCAGCCTCTACTGCGTCGGTTCCAAATGATATGTTACTAACTCCGGACTTCAGCTTATTATTGTCAAAATCGGCGACAAAAGTATTAAAAGACTCATTTCCGAATAGGGAAGTACCATCAGCTGTTGACACTTTTGGCTTCTCCATGCCAGTGTCTACATCTTTGCTGAAGAAATTTACTTCAAAGTCCTTGGACAAACCATCCACAAAGACATGTGATTTACCTTTCACGTTTCTTTGACTGCCAAGACTATGTGCATTTCCGTCTCTCAGAGGGCTACTTTTAATATTTGAAGCGTTATTTTCTGGTTGACTTCTTGATTTGCTATTTATAGGTTCTTCATCAAACTTAGGTCCGCTCTTTTCTTCAACAAAGACAGACTCCTTTGCATGCTGCGTGGACCAGAACACACCAAGCTGGGCTGCATCTCTTTCAACCCCAGATGAAGGTGGGGGTGGTGGACTTCTGTGAGGCATTGGTGGCGACCTATTCGCTGTCTTCGAAGCACCTAACAAGTTGTTATAAAGGTAACAAAATCACACCCACAGGTACCCCCATTTCACTTGGAAGCTATCAAGTCCATCATATCTAGAATTCTACTGAAAAGTAAAACATGTACTAAGCGTCTTTTTTGTTCTATGTTTGAAATGTTATCTTCAACAAAACAAAGCTTACAGCTAAGCTAAAAAACTGATTAACTTATATACTCAATAAACAAGGTGATTCAGTTCGATAGGAAATTTGCTAACCTTCAGGCACAACAGTTGACTGCATTTCAGGTGGCCTATCAGGCAATGACTTCTGTAAGTTAGCTGGTAACTGCTCATTAACACGAAACCAGACCTGTCATCACGGGGAGAATCCCACCATCAGTAAGAAAAAAAGTTAGAATCTCTTCATATTACAATGCCACTGATGTTGCTGATCTAAAACTAACCTAAGTTCATGGAGATGAATTGCCAATCAAGCAAAGCGCTTGCCTGCGTGATGTCTGGTCTGTCATCTGGTGAAGCTTGAAGCATGTCTCTGATTAAGTCTGTTACCACTGAGCTGTACTTGGGTACATCTGGGATGCGGTAATTCCCATTTAAAATTTGGAGCTTTGATTCTCCATCAAATGCATTTTTGAAGTAGCAGATGCGAAAGAGTAGACACCCAAGAGCCTGAAAAATCACGAGGCATCATCACCTTTGCCATGATTGGGAACTGCTAAATTGTTCATGGTCCAATGAAAATAAGAAATCATGTCAACTTACCCAGATATCTACCTTCTCACTGATTAGATCCCTTCGAAACAGATCCCACATCTAAATCAGGAAATGAATAAAGCATGACATCACACATCTTAAGATAAAATTCCACAAGCTCATACGTGCACATGCACACATACACACACAAACATAGGCATTTTTGAAATATTTCATGAAGCATAGTTCTTTAGGAAACCTCTGGGGCTCTATAAGCAGGGGTAGTGTGTTTCCTGATATTGTCTTCTTCGATACCCATTTCTTCAGGCTTCTCAAAACGTTTGTGATTGGTAGAAGAGCTTCCAAAATCGCACAACTTCCACGATCCATCAGAGCCCAGGAGAAGATTCTCAGCTTTTAGATCTCTATAGAAGATTTTTTTTTTAAAATAGTCATAAGAAGTATGTTAGACACATGGGGAAGGAGAATCAATAGCAAAGCTCTTAAGAGTGTTAACTGCTATTAGATTCCTAACATGTTAGAAGTTGTCTCTGTTGACAAAGGAAGCTTAACAGTTTGAAATGGATTCCCTGATAGCACCAAAATAAGAGCCAAGCTGACAGCCTAATGATAATTCACGAGTATAAATCAAGAGTGTAATAGCAACCAAACTATAGATACAGCCCGCACAAAATTCAATATAAGTAGAGCAAGGACTAAAGCATGAGTGTATGCAAGTGGTTACCTGTGAGCAATAGGTGGGGACTGGCAATGCATAGCAAAAACTGCATTACAAACATCTCTGAAAATGGAGAGGATCTGTTTCTCCTCAAAAAAAGCAGCAGCACCTCTGGAGTCAATGAGAGTAACAAGAGACTTGTCACAAAATTCCATGACAAGGAGGGCTTCCTTGGTCCTTCCCATATCCAAAATGGCATGGGCGAGAAGAGAGACAACATTGGGATGCCCTTTCAACGATTTCATCACATGGATCTCCTTCTTCACTAGTTCCAGAGATTCTTCATCATTGCATATCATGTGCTTTAATGCGTATTGCTTTGAAGGACTCAGGGCATCCCGGGCAAGATACACGCAAGAAAACCCTCCCTCCGCTATAGCATTTCGTATTTGAATCTTTAGATTCCCAACATCTACATTCCGACCTTCCAGACCTGTTGCTTCCTTTTGCATAAACGGTTTGAACCTCCACATTTTTATATTTTTTTCGGTTATAGGCACTAAAAAAAGAGCTGCACAACAATAAATATGTAGGAGGGAAATTAACCAACAAATGAAACAAGATACTTGTTGCGGACTGCCAAAAGAGAGAATAAAGAAAACTAAGGACATCTCCAAAAGTAAATGTAAGGAAGACCTTTACGAAGCTTGTCTAGCTTCAATTAAGTTGTAGTAACACGTCGTTATCTGAAATGAATAATAAGAAGAAGGGGGGGGAAAACACTACTGGAAACTGAAAAACACATGTAGGTAGAGGAGTGTGGATTAGATTGCATAAAACAAAGTGAATTTTTGATAGGACACGATTGGCAGAAATTGAAGCATTTACATAGAAACAAACATAGCAGAACAAGGAAGATCCGTTTGATCTATGCGTAGTGTAGTAGTGATTTGCAGTAGACAAGCTAGATCCATGTGATAAACAAATATCTGAAACTCGGATTATATATTCTTCCGTTCCTTATTAATCTTTCCTCAATTCCGATTCATATACAAGTAAATGAACAGAAAAGGACATAAAACAAAGAAAGAATCGAGAAGAAATGTACCTGTGGTGGGATCGGAATGAAGTAGAAGTAGAAGGAAGTAGGAAGGCCTTTTTTGTTAATTCTACTCAAGGAAAGGCAAACAGCATATAGATCTGAAGGCAGGCAAGCAGGAGATTAGTAAAGTAGTAACCAATCTTAACCTATTTCTTCATTACCTAAACACGTTTGTCTATAGAAACGGAGACGCGGAGATGCAGGGAGCAGAGTGGGAGTGGGACGGCAATCGTGAGAAGAAAGACGGGAAATTTATATTTCCGGTCAAAAAAAGAGATTGATAATTTGAGGGATACTTTTGACCAAATAAAAGAGACATTTTATATGTATGGGAATATCATTTCTTACCTTACCTTAACTTGCTTAAGTCCCACTCAATTAAAACAGTTTTAATTATATTAATTAATTCCAAAAAAAGTGTCTCCAGATCTTATGGTCTTGGTCTCCTTAGGCCCAGAACAAAGGAAGGCTTTGGGTACCCTTTTTCTCGAAAGCCCGCAAACGGTCTTGGTCTCCTTAGGCCCAGAACAAAGGAAGGCTTTGGGTACCCTTTTCCTCGAAAGCCCGCAAACAAAAGATCTCATAAGAAACAAAGGGCCCAATTTATATTAAGATAACATTGGGAGCCCGTAAATCTAATAAGAGAAAACTTTGTCCGTACAATGTCATTGAGTTGTTGGGCTTCTGTAATTGTAGGACCGACCAAAAATAGCTGATAATTACATCAAGGGGCCCAGGTTCAGACCCATTCATAACTTTTTCTTTTGTATACTCTCTCTCACGCACAATGTTTTTGTCGTGACCTATTAAGTTGGCAGATAGCTTTAGTGGAGGGAATTCAAACTTACCCTACGTCACGAACTCCGAGCAGAGCTGACAAAGACCGTGTGTAATGAGAGTGAGGTCCGACTCGGACGGTCTCATTATTTCGAGACAGAGACTGAGAGTGATGTAACATTGAGACCACTGGATTGGGGAAAGAGAAGCCCTCTCCAATTATTATTGCCCACATTTTACATCCTTTCCTCTCAGATATGACACATCCCATTCCTTCCATTATGTATGATTTTATCCTGTGGATCTGTAATTCTGTATACGTACACTAGCCCCGTTCCTGCTCCATTTAGGACATATCAACGAAGTTACTGGTGAAACATTTCACTCCACGTCAAAATTTAACACTAAAATTAAATATAGACACTGCGTGCAAACGAGCTTCGTCCGTAATTACAGCAGGAGAACCTCTCTGGGATAATGATGGTATCGGGCAAAGAGGATTTATACAAAAACCTTGGTTGGTGCTCTCTTTTCACTGCAAAACTCTCATAATCTATACAGGGTTATTCTGGCATGGAATCTGGAGCACCGCTAGATCGAGTTTGATGTGGATTTCACAGTGGTGATTGAAGTCCTGTCTTTCACGATTCACCGGGCCAGCTCACTCAACTTTTTAATTAGAGGTATCAATGAATTGTTCACTAGGAATTGAACTGTTGTTCATCGATACATTTATCGAGAGAGCAACACAAACACAGACTGACTTGTCACTTATACGGGTCACTTTAATATTGGAGTCACTTATTTTGACACAACACCCATCAGATGCCACATGATTCTTTTAAAGGATTTATCGGGAACCTGTCTCTCCCGCCTTACCGTGTAATTTTGGATTTTAATTCTCTTTTAAAAAATAACATAATAAATAGTAATATATTAAATTTGGCGCATTACTTATGTATCAAAAGTTATAAAATGACAATTTTATACATTTTTTTACATATTCTTTTTATTTCATTCTCATAATTTATTTACATAACTTATTAAGTAATTAAATTTAAAATATATATCATTTTACACAAAATATATCTTTATAAAGATTTCATTAAGACATTTAAAATAACACTCATATTGAATATAATATTAAATTTTTTAATATTTATTTATGATTCTTATTTATAGTTGTTATAAATTTATTAATAAAATATGTTAAGAATAAAATGTAAATTTGAAATAAAATATACATAAATGAAAACCACAACATTGATTTAAAAAATTAAAACTCAATGAAAATATTTGAAATTATAACCAGATTACAATAATAAAAATATTATATTTGTGTATGTCAGAGGTTAAATGTGCAATAAAAATATTATATTTGTGTATGTTATTAATTTGTTGCTGCAATAATATTAATTATAGTTGTTAAGTAGTATTAATTTAATATAAAATATATATTAATTAATTAAAAATAATAATATTATTTCAATTTTATAAATAAATAAAAATTTGACGCAGAGTAGTCAGAATAACATCAAATTTAGTATAAAAAGATTCTTAAAATGTTCTCTTTTACCGTATGGGGTAAAATTTTAGTGGAATAGTTAAATATGAAATTATGATTACTACCGTAAAATATAGAAATGAAATATGTAGTTATTTGTACACGTACGTTGCAAGTGAAACATTTTGGCCAAAGTATTCAGTTTTGGTATGATTGTTGGGTTTCATAGTTCGATCCTTTAATTAATTTTTGTACTAACCCGACTGTTATTGATAATGATGTCCTGTCTTTATGCTATGGTTGATGAGTATGGCAGGTGGACCGTAGAAGCAAGTGAAAGATGGATGAGTGTTTGTGCAATGCATGTTGTTATCTCCAGTATCTCAACTTTAAGTTGTATCGATGCATTTGATATCTCACTAACAAAGACAAATCGTTCAACAGTATGACAATGATTACTGAAGACAAAGACAGATCTTTTCAGAAGTATCACGATACATAAAAATTACAGATGTCACTAGGTCTCGAGTTTTGTGAATTCGGAGCCTTTTTCATTTTTCTTTTTGGGGTTTCCATCCACCTTTCTCGTCAACAGTACACTTCCCCGTTACCAAAACTAAGCTACCAGTCTCGGTTGAGTTGATCTTGTAGTTCAGAAAAGCGCTGCATTTTTGGAATGCTTTGTAGTAGACTCTAGATATTGATTCGAGTTGGTGGAGGCTCAAGTGATTCAGAGTGCACCCAAAATTACTTGTCGCAGAATAACACAATATATAACTTAATATTGTTTTGTTTTACCAGACTTCTGTCATTAATAATGAATATCAGACCTGTGGAAGTACAACTAAAACCACAGGATAAGTTATTTAATCGGAAATAAAATAATAATAAACTGAATATCGGAATTAGTTGCAACAGTAGATATGCGAGTCCATCTATAAATAAGAGAGCTCAGTACGCAGTAATTAGTGAAGGCGAGAGATTGGTAAACGGCAATGGCGAGCAAATCATCAGTTGCATTGGTGGTGATGATCTATGTGATAGGGTTGCTGGGACAAAGTAATGCCGTGAAACCAGCTACGAGACCTTTGGTCACATTTAACCGTACCAGTTTCCCTCGAGATTTCATATTCGGAGTCGGCTCAGCCGCTTATCAGGCAATGTTCTTCATCTTATTCATTTGAAATCCCCCACAGTGTACGTGTACGTTCCTAGTAATACACGTACACACATTCATCGTCCGAAAATTATGCATTTAATCTCAGACTATGCAGTACTGTTAATCTGCTGTGTTCTTAACAAATAAAATTGAATTTTCAGTCCGAAGGAGCACCCCTAGCGGATGGAAAAGGCCCCAGCATATGGGATACTTTTGCTAAACAACATCCAGGTATAGTTTACATAGAGTGGGTATATGTATGATAATCTGATGACTGTACGTGAAGAACCATTAATTTCTGTTTGTTTCCGACAACCTAAGCCCCCGTATCTGCAAACTGTTTTGAGTATATATATAAGATTATGTTATATAGATGCAGACTATAATCATAGTTGTTGAAAAATCTTAATGACAGAAAAGATTTGGGACAGAAGCACAGGAGATGTAGCTGTTGATTTCTATCATCGTTATAAGGTTCTGAAAATACACATATAAGTAGATAGTGACGCATTCATCCATCTTAATTGTCTTTTTCTAATCTCATATACATGAACAAATTATCAGGAGGACATAAAATTGGCTAAAGGGCTCGGCCTGGATTCCTATAGATTGTCTATCTCATGGTCCAGAGTACTACCCAGTAAGTTATAACTTGCAAATATATATACGTAGCATAGCATGATCACTGATTGAAGACGAGAGATACAAGGCACGCATCCATGTAATTGATTGTTTGTATTCTCAGAGGGGAGCATTAGTGGAGGAGTGAATCCTCATGGGATTCAATTCTACAATAATGTCATCAATGAACTGCTCGCCAACGGTACAGTATTCCAGTTTTCAGTGCATGTAGTGTCTGATATATGTAATGTTAAAGGACTTGGAATAATGTATATATAAAATGGTTGCCAGGTTTAAAGCCCTTTGTGACTTTACTGCACTTTGATTTTCCTCAAGCGCTTGAAGATAAATATGGTGGACCGCTGAGTCCTAAATTTGTGTAAGTATCGCCTGCCAAATGTAATTATTTATGTGATTGACAATTAGCATGAAATTAAAATCAAACACAGGGATGATTTTGTGGCATATGCGGACTTGTGCTTCAAAACATTTGGGGATCGAGTTAAGCTATGGGTCACAACCAACGAAGCAAATGGAATGACAGTGAATGCATATAACACTGGTAGTTTTGCACCTGGACGATGTTCTAGTTACGTCGGAAATTGCAGCGCCGGCAACTCTGCTACTGAACCTTATATTGCAGGTCACAACTTACTCCTTGCTCATGCCGCCGCCGTTAAATTATACAGGGACAAGTACAAGGTGAACTTAACTTACCCTTTTTTTATTTGGTGAAGACTAATAAATAATGCTACTATAATACGTACGCGTTTGTGCTGTGCAGCCCATTCAAAAGGGTGAAATAGGCATCACGATCGTCACCAACTGGTACATACCAAAATATGATACACCAGCCAATAGATTGGCTGCCTCGAGAGCCTTGGACTTCTTCTTTGGATGGTGAGTTCTTATTAATTGAGTAGTCATTAATTAAGCTTTTGTATAATTAAAATTATGAATGTTTAGGTTTGCTCGCCCAGTAACCTTCGGCGACTATCCGGAGAGCATGAAATCCATTGTAGGGAATCGCCTACCGAAGTTCACAGAAAAAGAGTCCAAGTTGCTAAAAGGATCTTTTGACTTCCTTACAGTCAACTACTACACCACAAATTATGCGGAAGCTGCTCCTTTATCCACCTATAATCACACCCTCAGTTTTGTTGCCGACAGAGGAGCCAAATTAACAAGTACGTATCTGATTTAGATTAATCAGTTGAACGTAACTACTCAATCAATTCTAAGGCAATGCATTCTTCTTTTGTGCAGCCGAGAAAAATGGAATTCCCATCGGAACCCCGGTACGTATAACTTAGTTACATCGTCTCTCTAGATCTCCTATTACATATAATTCTTGGCAAGCTAATCTTAATGAGTTTGTAACCGAATTGCTGGTTTCATTTAATTTGCAATGCAATGCAAAGACTTCTTTGAGCTGGCTCTTCATCTATCCCCAAGGTCTCCAAGAGTTTCTGATGTACATCAAGGATACCTACAACAATCCAACTCTCTACTTAACTGAAAATGGTAAAAACAAGGAAAAGCTAGCTATGTTTGATCTTGATTTCTCCAACGATGTTAAAACCCTAGAACTATCTCTGATTGCAGGAATGGCTGATAACGGTTCATTGCCTCTTGAAACTGGCATTAAGGACGCCCTGAGAATAAGATACCACAGTAGCCACTTAGCATATCTTCTCAAGTCTATCAGGTAATTAGAATCTATTAACTTATAATCTACATATATGTTTATATAATTAAAAACATATAATTTACATATATATGTATGCAGGAACGGAGTTAACGTGAAGGGATACTATGTCTGGACATTTACGGACGACTTTGAGTGGGACGCTGGTTTCACGGCACGGTTTGGCATGGTTTATGTTGATTACAAGAATAACTTGAAACGCCACCTCAAGTACTCTGGTTATTGGTACAAGAAGTTCCTTCTCAAATAGAGTTAACATGTAATTGTTCTGCTCAAGCAGTGCAAGTGTGGAATAAGGGTCTTCCTCATGGTAGTTTCTACTTGATGTATTCCCAACCAGGCCCGACATGTGCTGCTTAATAAAAACCCACCCTTCTTCATTCTCTACGTTTTATAAATGAATTAGCATAGTAGCTTGGTATTACTCGTTTGAAACCTGGCCTGATTGATCATTTACAACTAGTGGCACTGACAGTCTGACAGATTCACGTGCATCCTCTGGTTACGCTACAATGTACAAACATTGGAACTATGCACATTACTTTTATCTTATATGAGTGCACTGCTATGTAATGTTAACTTCCGATTAAATGCGGAAATTATATAAGCCCATTGGCACAGTGCCTGAAACCAAATGAGAAGCCTAGCTAGCACACTAGATGTAGTAGTGTCACTGACACAGTGCCTGAAACCAAATGAGAAGCCTAGCTAGCACACTAGATGTAGTAGTGAATAGTGACACGAGAAACTGCATTTTAACAAATTAGAAACAAGCTCTGTCTATAGTGGCCCAATCCCAATCCCCCACTAGCTGAAAAGGAAACAATTATTCAGTCAAGCTAATACTTGAGGATAGCTCATCACAAAAAGAAAAAAAGTCGCTCTCTCATAGAAAGATGCATTTAAGCTTGGTTGAATTTATCTTACATTTTTTGCAAAACCGAAGTAGTGATGAACAAACATGGTTTTATTTAGACTAAGTTCAATGTATCTTGATGCTACATTATATATATATGATGAGTTTATGTAAGTTTAGGTGAATGTATTATACATAAAGTTATGGGAGGGCCCAAATTAAAGTTATATATATATATAACTCTAATAATTCAGTTGCAACTCATCACGAGATGGCTGTTTAAACTTTGACAACACGAATGAATGAATATAAAGTTATACTCTCTGGAAAGAATGAAATCAAGTACATTTAAACTTGATTAAGTCAAGTACTTAATTAGTAAAAGGGGTTCATATTCTAATAGTAAATGGCTTTACTTTATACTGAAACTACAACTTCATTTTTTAGTATTGATTTGAAATACATTTTATAAAAAAATTAATAATTGATAGCCATTAACCAAAGATTAAGGTGTTGTAAACCATTTCCATTGTTCGTTTTACTCAGGCTCGTGGACAAAATTAAAGAACATGGAAGATCAGAAAAGATGGAATGCTAACTTTCTAATGTCATTCCTAATGTTTTATATGCGCAGGATAGAGTAAAAATAATAATAATCGACAATATATAATTTTAAAAACATATTTTTATTGTTAAAATTTAAATCATTCTTAATATATAAATTGACTAAATCATTCAACTTTTATTATGATATTGATGATCTTAAGTAAGTTTTCAATAATTTTAATTTTCAAAAACTTCTTTTAACTGATGTTATAATCACTGTACAATCAAAATTAAAATTTGATAAGCAATTAAAAAAATTGGATAACAATTAATAACTTTAATAAATTCAAGAATTTCAATAGATAATGTTAACTTATTTGACAATAGCTTATTAGCAAATTTTTAGCGGTTTCAAAGCTTTTAGCTGGTTGATTATATCAAACAGACAATAGAAATATTTGGTCACCAAGTGATTGGGGTTGGAAGTTGAACTCAATCAGCTGATTTTGAAAACACTCCTATATAGAAGTGTTTTACTAAACAGCTGAAAATGTAACATACAAAAGGTTAATTATACCCTTTAATTTATTATTATTTTGCTTTAAAAACATTATGTCACACCGTGACTCTTTTTTTGGTTTTTTATTTTAACTTTAAATTTTTTGATATAAATGTCACTCTTTTTTTGGTTTTTTATCATTTTAATTTTTTTTGTAAAACTTACAAATTGACCTCCAATTATTAACACCAATATTTTAAAGATCAGAGAGATAAGATGAGAAATTTAAAATTTAAAATTTTCAATTAATATTAAACTGTCATAATATTAGTTAAAAATTTTATAAAACTAAAAAATTTGAAATGTGATTTAATTAAAATGTCCATGAGATTTTAAAATTAATTTAAAAAGAGAATATTAAATAAAAATTATTTATTTATTTTAGTTTATAAAAATTGATTAATTTACTAAAATTTTTTAATTAATTTATAAATTATAGAAAAATATTAGATTAAATTAAATTAAAATTGATCAATTATTATTATTATTATTATTATTATTATTATTATTATTATTATTATATGTTCTATATTTTTTACTAGAGCTATAAACTTAACCTTTGTAAAATTAAATTTCTAAAATCTAAATTCTTATGAGAGTATTAATACTCATTTCTTTATAATTTTTTAAGACATGTCCTTATAAGTTATTTTATACATAAACAACTAATTTTCAAATATCTTTAATAAGTAGCTGATATAATCCGTTATCAGCTAATCGTTGATAGAATTAGCTAATAGCTAATGCAATCAGTTGATTGTCAAATAGAACCAAAGTCATTAGTAACATTTTAATTATAAAAAAGATTATCTAAATTCACATCCGACATATTATTATAAGAAAAAGTAGTTGTAAATTTAGTGAAAATTATCTTAGTTCATCAACGCCTTTAAATTAAATAAGAATCTAGAAAATCTATTAAATATCTCAAATTTACTATTCAAAAAAGCAATTGTCATATTCACAATAATTATAAGTGCCAAAAGAGAGGTGGATCATTATATACAATGGATAAAGATATGATATAGATGAATGTATGCTTTCTTTTAGGAAAATATCAAATATTACAAAAATGTCACAATAATTATCTTTTTTTCAATTTTTAGTATGTACTTTTAGATAAATGCCTATCCATTCTAATATAATTACTTGTGAGCCCATTACAACTTAGTTCTTCCTAAAGAATATCTTATCTTACTCATTTAAAAGTTTGATTTTTTTAAATTCTATTCTTCAAAAACCATCAACCCCAAAGAGAAGCCATTGAAACTTTTTATTGAGAGTTAAGGTTTAAACGAAAAGTCAAAGATTGAAATTTCAATTATATATTAGTATCAAATATTATTATATTAATAAAATATGTTATTTTTAATAACAATGTTAGCATATATCTCAATTGATAGTTGGAACTAAACTTCTTTTTTACTTTAATCAATAAAGCTTGAAATTTAGAATAAAGAATTCATTTACATTTTTTTTCAGTTTCTACATGTTAAAATAAACATCATGAAATAGATTTATTTACTTTTCAATTTTTAACCCTTTTCATGAATAATTATAAATTTTTAATGAATAAATTTTTAAAAAAATTTAACTCTAGGCCCTATAAATTTAACCCCAGCAAGTATCATTCGTGCTGCCCAAGGCTGGCATTGCTGAGCGCTAAGAAACTAACTAATCTAGTTGATATGATGTGATAGATGAAAACGCAAATGCACATGGGTACAGTGGTGAGTGGAGGAGACGGAGCTCACAAGAAAAGAGTTAAATGAGGGCTTGGTTTCTCGTGCTTCCTCAATCCATTACATTGCAACCTAGCTCGAAATGTTCCTTTATCTTGTTTTGTACTATACTCATGCATGAACATGCATCCTGGTTTGTCGTAACTCTACATATTATTACGAGGATAGTCTTTACTTCTGCACACTTTCCCAAGCTTAAACAAATGAAGACCACCCATTAGGATGATCGTCGTCGACAGTGGACACCATTGTTTTATTTTTAATCATAACCGGAGGACGCCAGACGCCATTCTGTATCGTAAAGTAGCAACCAAAACTGACCCACTTCATAACTTATTCACCACTAAAGCATCGATCCATACCTTCATGTGTCTATCTGTATCCATGATAGTCAACATCGAAGAAGCCAAGCCACTCTCAATACCTCGAAGAATTATTCGTTTCACTTCTCATCCACTTATATAACACATTAGTTATCTCAGTATTATTAGTTGTTTTCCCTTAGATTTGCTGTCTATCTAGAGATCTACAATGCACTTTTATTTTTCTGCAATCGATATATGTCGGGACTGACCCTAGAACTGTGTCATCACATGGGAATTTTCAGCTTATCACATGGGTAACGACTATATATACCATATATGAAGATTTTTGGCCAAGAATATCGTACGTGTTCTTAGAAAACGAAAATTGCTAAAGAAAAACACTTTTAGGAATCCAAAGAGACAATAATTGTTTAAGCAATAATGTTGTTGTCTGTGTACATTGGTCAGGACTTGGGGGGATAAAATGGTGAGCATTATATGGGAGATCATTATCCAATTCTGCAGTGGTTATCTTGAATGTATCGCCTGAAAGCAAATTTTAATTGGACATGGAGAGTAATAATCAAGTTTATTTGAATTGATTACCTTGATGAAATCTTTGTTTTCCATTCCTCGTATCATCGATACTACCGATAATTGATTTTTGTATTGATAATTAATAATATTATGAATAATATAAATATGGTTGAAACACTAATGGTTGCAAATTCACACTTTCACTTTATGAGAGGGAAGTGGGAGCCTACCAAAATAGTGAAGTGATGTTGGCCCATTCTTGAGTGTTACAACAAGCATAAACGTGCATGTTTATGTGAAAAACGAATAAGGAAAATCTCTCAACTGAGTAAAGAAATTATTAAAATTTTTACCTAGAATGATTTCTTTAAGAGAATTATATTAGATGAATGTAAGAAAACAAAGCAGCAAATCCCTCTCAAAATAAATGTGGAATCTGAAAAAAAATTCAATAGTACACATCGCTATCTTTACATTATTAAGAGGTTGTTTTTAATAAACCCTCGTATAGTTCAAATTAATAATAATACATAATATCAAGGGCAAAATTAAATAGTTAATGGTGATATACTATACAAATGTTAATAGATAGAGAGGATCAGATTATCTGTTTCATTTTTGCTGTTCTAATTCTGTTCCAAGTCATCTTATTCACACATTTATGTGAGACCTACATAAACATATGAATGAGATAAGTTGGAATAGTAAAAATGGAACAATATACACCTTCTCAATATTATCCGAAGAATGATAAATGCATCAAATTTAGTGTGATCATAAGTTGTCGAAGAAAAACACAATATAGATGGACCCTTAATCAATATACATATAAAGCAGGAAACCAAACAACATAAATGCACATGTCATAGGTGGAGACAATACCCACATGAAAGACAGTTTTGAACATGCTTGATTAATTATTGTTTTATGTGTTATCAAATTGAAGTGAAGTGACCTTCCTTACTCCTTAGCCATATATTTGGAAGGCTTTGTTAACTTTAAAATCCCCCCTCATGTACCATGCCAAAGCCACAATTTGCCCAACTGTTATATTCTTATGTGTGGCATCAGTCGTGCTTCACTAACACATCAGCCATTACGTCTTCCCATTCTCGTTACAATTGAAAAAAAAGGTGCCTTCAGCTAGTACTTTATCGTGACGTCTCAACCAACAAACTGCTCTCGGTCTTTATTTTGATATTCCATTTGTTCTCTTCTTGATTATCTCTTTTTAACCTATGCAATTAGCACCCAAAGCAACCAACAACTTCTTTGAAAACAATTATCAACTATTAGAGCAGTTGGAAGTGATACGATCATGATTCTCAACTTAGGCGGCATCATCACAACTAATAATTCAACCCGTGACCCTTTTTTTTTTCATAAGCTATACTAAATCCTCAGTCAATATATATTCAATTATATAATCTCTTTTCCAAAGTGTTGTTGGGTTAAGTAGGACCATAAATGTTGTAAATGATAGTTGAGAACTGCATAATCATAGTACGCCCCGATTGTACATATTAATGGATGTAGGGTTGGTAACTCCGCTTATTGACTTTTTCAATAAACCCTTTTGTGTTTTAACTTAGACTTTTATGAAGTGTTACGTATTTACCGAATATAGCTGATATGACATTGTACCTGCAGACATTAGGGATCTATTGACATTGTATATTGTAACTTAAAACATAATTACAATGACAACAATACTTAATAAAAATTTTACTGATACGCGAAATTTTGAGAGGTTCAATAATACGCAATCTTGCCCTTAATTAATAGAGAGATTGTTTTAAATCAAATAATCAAGAAGATAGGCTTTAATTGGTGCTTATGTAGATCATACATTTATGAAGCTTAAATGTTAGTATACATTACATTAAATAAATTTTATTAGGAAGGTACTTTTTCTGAATAATGTTTTGTTAGTAAATATATAAAACCAATTAAGTTGGTCTCACACAACAATTTAAGTTATTGTGATAAAACCGTCGATTTAACATGATATCAGAGCCTTTGTGACCAAGTGGCCGTGAGTTCAAATCTTACTACACACCAATTATTCAGCACAAGGTAGAGTGAGCTTGTGCAAGTTTCAAGTCCAAAGGGCTTTCACTTGAGGGGGTGTATTAGTGAATATATTAAACCAATTAAATTAGTCTCACACAATAACTTAAGCTATTGTAATGAAACGGTCATTTAATCTGGTATCAGAACCTTTGTGATCAAATGGTTATGAGTTAAAATCCTACCACTCACCTTTTTTTTTTGAATTCGAGGAAACCCCATAGGCGGGCCAAGCAGGCACACCTCTCTAAGGGCTCAATTGACACACTACCCCACAGACAGACCAAGCGGGCGCACCTCATCATCGAGGGCCCAACTAGTTCTCCACCTACAAGTAAAACCCCAGCTGCCCCAAGCTCTTACAAGAGGGGCTAACATGGAATCGAACCTGAGACTTAACCGAAGTCAAGCTCCGCTCTCAACCATCGAGCCACATCCCTCGAGGGCCCTACCACTTACCTATTATTCAACATAAGGTAGAGTGAGCCTGTGCAAGTTTCATGCCCAAAAGACTTTCACTTGAGGAGGTGTGCTATTGTAATGAAACGATCAATTAACATATTTCAGCTCCTAAAGGAGGGGGAAAAAAAGAGAAGGAGAAGGAATAATAGGCAAAAAGGACGAAAATTGAAGACTATTTTATCATATGTTATCACTATATGTTAAATGTCTTTGATCCATAAAGTGTCCCATTTAAACAAACTCTTGACAAAATGGAAGTTTGATTGAGAATTGAGGAAAGCACAAGCAAATTGAGAGTAGAAGGAAGTGTGCAGTAAAAGTTGAAAACTACACAAAGGATTTGGAGCCATTAAGCGTGATGTAATGTCAAAGAAAGAAATTAAAGTTTAATTTGGTGGACGGTCCAACCTCTAATACAACTGCTCTCACCTGCATTACGTAGGTATGATATGTAATCTGGAAATCGCTAATAAATAAAAAGCCATAGTTGTCACTAATGAGCCAATAATCCATCCCTTATCACGTACGGCCATTTTTAATGGGTAATATGACAGCAAAAGGAGTGAGAACGCCCACTCAACTACAACGAAACCAACTCGACATTTCTCGAGTTTATTTAAGTCGCATAAGATACCCTATTTTATCACAATATGCCAACTTGGGTTCCATTTGTTATAAACTTGATGATGAAAACTAATTATTTCAGAGTAAACGTTAAATATGTACTTCCGAATTTTTCATTTGAATACAGTTTCCTGAAGTCTTTAAACTATGTTTTTCAATAAAAGTAATCCCCGTTTGTTGGTATGTACCAATCGTGCATGTTTAACGTGTAGCACTACTTTCCAATACACAATTACGCTTGTAAAACAGTCCCTGTATTGGAGATAATGTACAATTGTTTATTTCTGTAATTTTAAAAAATATAATTTTTATTTATGTATGTATTTTTTTATTAAAATTTTATTTTAAATTATTATTTTAAAAATAAATTACTATTTTTGTCCTTAAAAAGATTAAATTTATTTAATCTCACTAATAAGTTATATTTGTCAAACTTTAGTATCTTTATTTATCACCTTATATTTTAATTGAAAAATTTTAAATTATTATTGTTAAAAATTAATTCTTATATTTATATTGAATTTGTTTAATAAATTAAATTATTAATTAGTATATATATAAGTAAATTTGCTTAAAATAATTTAAAAACGTGTTAAAAATAA
>JANKOE010000004.1:168011-185687 GCA_026284465.1 Erythroxylum citrifolium
TTTTGCAGGCAATTTTGGGTGGAACCATTCAGGTCCCAACCCTCACAGGAGATGTTGTACTAAAGGTTTGTAGAGCTTCTGTTGGACAATTTATTATTCAAGTAATTATCAGGTAACCGTAAGTTATATATTTTCAGGTCCGCCCTAGCACCCAACCAGGTCAGAAGGTGGTTTTAAAGAAGAAAGGTGAGAACATGATTACTCGAAATTCTATACAGTAATCTCTAATTTGAATGGGTCTTTTAAGGGGTGTACTGCACTTGGGTGATAGGAATCAAAATGTTGTTTTCTTGCAGATTATGATGCACGCATTAAGGTTCTATTCATGTGCTTATATATTTGTGTTGTACTTTGTTATATTCATGCTACATAACAAATACTAGATTAGTGTTTGACGGTGTGTACTTGAAGTTAAGATCTTTTTAACCCGATAGACAAAATGTCTGCGACTCTTTCTTGAGATTTACATTAGTTGGCAGACTTTTCTTCTTGTTTTCATTCCTGTGCTTAGTAGCACATACATATTTGAAGATATTAGCGGTGATGATATCTTGGCTTCTTGAACCTTATTCATACAATTTTTGCTCATCTTTCTCTTCCTCATATAAGGTTACCTTCCTATGAGTTGGTTCTTTCTGTTCTTTTTTTGTAGGTATCAAAGCAAGAGGGTCGTATGCATTTGGTGATCAATTTCTGCACTTCAACGTCAGCATACCAATGTATGGCTACTTATCTCAATTTAAATGTGTCTTAATACTTGCACATTCACGCCCTTATGTACACTTGATGCTCTAGGCAAGTCATTGGCACAAGGTTGTACTCGAAGCAAACAATTAGTTAGGCAACCGTTCATCTTATTCTTCAATAGTTTCCCCCTTTTTGGCCATGATAGTTTGACGTTTTGTGGGGTGTGGGGAATTACTTACTTTGCCTAAGAAACCATATTTGATGACTTAAACTGCAGAAATTTGACTCCAAGACAACGAGAATTGATTGAAGAGTTTGCCAAAGAGGAACGAGGTGAATATGACAAACGCGCTGCTGGAGCATCCGGATAAATGAAAGTGATCCAATCTGCTGGAGCATCCGGATAAAAGAAAGTGATCCAGCATTTGTTATTTATTATTTTTCTTGTTCAGCATGATGGTTTAGGATTTGGAAAAAGGTCAAATTTTGTACGGGCAATATTGAAAGACTCATAAATGATTTATTAGAGAGTATTTCTGCTGTTATTTTAACAAATGTATTACGGTGGCATTTGTTGTAGATAATTTGAGGTTATAGTTGGAAGACTGTACTCCAAGCACTAACCTTAATTGATGTAAGCTATCTTATTCTATTATGCCATAAGCTTTCGTAGCATACATGGTTGTTAGTATTAGCCGTCGATGATGTTTGAGAGCCCTAAACGTACTTTTGTTTGAAGGTATGAATTAGCACTGTACATACAAGTCTTGAAAGATTCATATACGATGGATATCTAATGTAATCGCTGAGGTTAAGGACAAACCTTAGATATCAGTTTCGGCCTAGTTGGGATCCAAGTCTTCATGGGCTTGAATTTGGGATTTACTTCTGGGCGGAACAGCTCTAAGGAAAGGCCAAATTGGATCTAAATGCGGACCCAACAATGGGCTCATATTAGGCCTGAACCTGGCATTTACTTCTGGATGGAAGCAATGTCAAGGAAAGCTTGGGCTAGTAGACCAAGACTGGCTGCATATGGAAGTCAACAACGGGCCCATAATAGGCCTGGAACTGGGATTACTTCTGGGCCGAAGCAACTCTAAGGAAAGCTTTGGGCTCAAAGAGGAAGAGGGGCTGTATATGGACCCCAATAGAGGGCCCATATTAAGTTTCAACCTTTGATTACTTCTGGGCCGAAACAACTTCGAGGAAATCTTTGTGTTAAGAGAGCGAAAGGGCTGCATATGGACCATAATAAAGGGCCCACAATAGGCCTGAACCTGGGATTACAGCTGTGCCGCAGCAAGGCGGGCTATATATGGCCCACAACAACGGGATATTAGACCTAAACTAAACATCTGGAATTGAATACCGATTAATATTACATATTACAACATTAAATGCCAAACTGAAGATTTTACCACGAACCAATATCATCAATACTTGTTGAAGAATTGAAAACGTCTCAGGCAATATGTAATGTGTAGGCTTCACTAAGCTTACCCTTGAGAAAAAGCCATAGGATTTACTAATTAGTTATATTGGAATTTCACAAGACAATAAACAATACAGTTCCCCGTTCACATTTTACAAATTTAGAGTTCCATGCTTACTCGTCAAACCGAAGTATGTCCATCTGCTGAAAAAATTCTTCCAACAAATGAAAGTTTCTAAGCCGATAGCCTCATGTTAAGTGAAACTTCATTAGAAACAAACTACAACTTTTCAAGAGGAAGACAACATCTAGCCCTTTTAAAGCTGAATTTATGCCAAATGATACTGTACAGTCATGTCACAGTTTTGGTTGAGTCAATGAAATACATCACATACCTCATCCAATATCCTTAGCTTCTGAACATTAACTGAGTGTTTCAAGGCAGGCTGGAGATGCGAAACATCTAACACCTGGAATGGTGCAGCAGAACTAAGATCATATTTGCAAGCTGCAATTGTAATGCCCACCTATTAACAGTCATATAAAGGTTAATTATCTACCATTTAGGAGCTCAGGCTCAACTGCATGAAGTGACCTATAGAAATTTTCTCGGGGTCCAATAGGAAGTTGAAATTACCTTTCGGCAAAGATTACGTATAATTGAAACTTTCGTCACCAATAACCTCGCTTTGTCTGGCAACTCAAACTGCAAGGACACAAGTTAGTGCCACTTTCAGGTTAGTACTAAAATATGTCTAATACACATGAATGAATCAATATGCATATTGAGATACATCATATATATTAACTTGAACACAAAACAGGCAGATAAAAAGAGAAGGACAAAATATGATTGCCAATAAATACTGGTGTCTATATTATGGTGGGAGAATCCCATGGATTATGCTCGCACCAAGATGATTGGCACATATATAAGATTGTTCTCACATATTAGTATCAAAAGACAAATATAATCATCAAAAACACAAACACAACTAAACCTTTCTCTGTAGGAGAAAAAGAAAACATAAAAAAGATATGACGCAAATAAAACTCAAGATAGCAAACTGTGGATCTAGTAAAACTAAACAGAAATGGTAACTGACACTTGAACTTTGCAAACTCTTGAATATCAAACCATCGAGAATCTGAGCTAATATTCATGTAGGAGGATTGATTCTTTCTTGCATATACTGCTTTCCACCTCAAATGGGTACTAAAGGATTTCCCTGAAGGATGATGCCCAGCTTGATCCTGCAAAAATATCTAGAGTACATCAGAACATTGATGATCGAACAATAGCTGAAATTTTTTCCTTTACTGGCTATAGATGATCAGTTACAATATATCACTTAAAATGTTACTCAAATAATTGATGATTGAACAATAGCTGAAATTTTTTCTTTTACTGGCGATAGATGATCAGTTACAACATATCACTTAAAATGTTGCTCAAATAAACTTAAAACTGCAAACCAATATATGGGGCTAAATTGAATCATGGCAGTGCAAATATCTCTTGCCATACTTTGTTATGACTCCGTGATACAACTTTCAGACCTACAGCTCGACAGCTTCCAAAGGAACAGTTTAGAAAATGTGAGATAGCTGGACCAAGATCATAATCCTCTGTATCCCACGGAACATCCAGCAATTGAAAAGGATATATAAAAAAAGGTGCAAGCTACAAATAACAAGAGGTCCAGATCCAATCCTTAACCCGGGGTCAGAAAATAATGATGTCAAATGTAGAAAGTTTACAACAGGATAGAAAGAAGGTGAAACAATAATAATCACCTTGAGAATGTGTTTAGCAGGTCTGACCTTGATCTCATTAGTTAAAAGATCCCACAAACAAGGTAAGTGCTTTGTTCTGTCAGCAACCTGAAAAGAACACGTGTTATTGTATTTTAAGAATAAAATGTAGAAGATAGGGACTGCTGATGACCATCACTTAACAACCTAACAGGAGTCACCCCTAAGTGAACTATCATTACCTAAGCAAAGAGTTCATACCAGTCAGAAAGAAAATCTGAATTATTGAAGATAGCGTTGAAGGGATAAAAATTGCTTACTTTTCCAATATAACGAACATTGATTCTGCGAGAATGTAGTGCTTTTGTAAGTGTCTGTCCATCCATTGGAGACGCTTCAGGGTGATAACATCTTTGATGAAATTTGGAAGAACCGTATTTGCAAGGTATGAACTAACTTTTCTCAAATTTTCTTCATCTGCTTCTACTATTGGACCTCTTTAGATCCAAGTTTTTTTGTTTTAATCTTCATGTCACATTAGCATGTGGGTCTACCAGAAACAGCCTCTCTACTAAGTAGGAGTAAGATTGCGTACTATCAGACCTCTCCAGATCCCGCGTTAATGTGGGATTTTAACTAGGTGTTGACGATGATGATGATTAAAGAATAATAAAATAAGAAATGCAGTGTGCTCTATCATTAACCAAAAAGAGAGTACAAGATAAAGAACAAAAGAAGGTTAAGAGTTCACCTCTGAACTTACAGCCAACTTAAACTCAGTAAATACGTAAGGTTGAAAAGTATCTCATCATAGGTTTCAGAACTTTCAAAAGGAATGCAAGTACATTTTTCAGCAGCTTCAACATTCCCATGTATGGTTTCCTCCTGTACTCAAAACACTGAGGCAGTTACTTCAATGGTTTTCAACTACAATAGGCAGAAATGTTTTCACAACTTGTGCTAATTAATCTCTACAAATTTCAGTTTAAACATGCAGCCTAAAATTCTTGTTTCTTTTTCTTCGTGGGATTTTGTTAGACCTCCTGTGTTGCATACCTACAGTAGGAAAGGCAAAAAAGAGCTGAGAGCTGATGGGAATAGACCCTAGGAAGGAAGAGGTTTCCAGTTGTTAGAGCTGATGGGAATAAACCTTAGGAAAGGGTGAGGTGGCCAGTTAGTTACAAGATGTCACAAGGAATCATTCTAGAATATTACCACATAGATAATATATAAGGAAAAAGACCAGGGAGAGAGGGTAAGGGAGAAACACTGTTATTTTCTATAAAGCAGTCACTGTGAATGCGAGGGGCAGCCTCTCAAATGCTGCCAAACACAACCCCTGTACTGGATTTTGTTTTTAATCCATTTCCTTTTTCCTTTCTGTCATCTCACTTTCTGTGCCTATTTACTCTCTTTAAACTCTCTATAATCAGTTGTTACCAGGTGTTGTAACAGAGACATGAATGATATACTCTCTTTTTATAATAAAATCAATCTTTATAATTTTTACAAATCAGTTAATAAAGGCTGTTCATAATTACATATACAAGAAATTTCATATAATGCTCTGCCAAGGAGAATGGAAAAAGATGTCAGAATAACCAAAATTTAGGTCCCACATACATATGAAAGCACTCTGGATCGGATGGGTTTTACAGGAGGGATGCATCTGTTGATGACTCCAATAGCTCCACCAATTGCAGCATCAACAAAGTCAGTAAGTCACTTTGTAAAGAGCCCTGTCTCGCAAGATCTTGCAATGAAAATCATCCTAACAAAGTAAAATGGGAACCAATAGCAGATATCACAAATGAAACAAATCCTAACCACCAGTCATGGAGCTTAACTCCTAAAAACTACATGCACATATCAATATCTCCTTCCAGAATAGTTGTATAGGCAAACTCTCGAGTCTCGACACAATCGAATAGTAGATATAACAAATCAAACAAATCTTAACCACCAGATAATGGGCAATGTACCTTTCCTGAGGAGTTGTATGTGGAAACTCTCATTGATAATCCCTACTTTATTGACCGCAACTGATTTTTTTGTACCCTTCGCTTAATGAAAAAATAGTTTCGACTCTACAGGATCAAACCAAACCTATAAGGCTTAAGGAATGACAGAAGGGATTTAATCTCAGAATATGGATATAGAGTCCAATCACTAGGAGTATTCACTAACATGATCGTTGAAATGATACTTGATACAACAGAAGCACTCGATATAAGAGAAGTACAGGGTGTGAATTCTATTTCCAAATTGGAATCTTTAAACTTAATAGAACTAAAAATGACCCTGGATATCTTTAGTTTCATTTCTGTAACAAAATTTTCATTGATGAGGTTTGGACAGCATCAACAATTTGGTGCATACTAGCTCATACAGGGTGGATACTAGGGCTTGGAGGGTAGGACAGGGTTGCAGCATCACACTTGAGACTTGAAACCTGAAGATAAAGATATGAAGATGG
This sequence comes from Erythroxylum citrifolium, assembly GCA_026284465.1. Lineage (NCBI taxonomy): Eukaryota > Viridiplantae > Streptophyta > Magnoliopsida > Malpighiales > Erythroxylaceae > Erythroxylum > Erythroxylum citrifolium. The sequence continues at coordinate 174,365 of JANKOE010000004.1, forward strand.
AAAGAGAAGAAAACCATACTAGAATCGATAAAAGATCTTGTTATTACAACTGAGCAGTTTCAGAGATAATATAGAGCACAAATAAAAAATCAAACAAATCAATCTGGGATTAAATGCAACTGGAAAGAGAAAAGATGTAAGTGAAAAAAAAGAATTAAAAAAGAGCAGTGCTCCTCACAGCTATGACAGCTAAGTAGAATGTTCATAGAGCACTTTGTGAATCTAAAACTTACCTGGAGTGGAACATACCCCTAACCATGAATTTGGTGGGAGAAGAGATTCAACATTTACAAAAGGATGTGCATAAGGGTTTTTCTCCAGAATGTCACAAAAAGCTTCAAATTAGAAAATAGAAGAATCATTTTAGTATAGATTAAATAAACACAACGCAACAGCCTAATAACCAAGATAACAGAATTCTCATCACTTTCCTTTACCTTTTCTGAACTTTGAGCTAATTTTATGCAAAATCCCGATAAGTGTGGTGCCTTCAGAAGTAGCTTTACTTGATCTAAGTTCATGGACATCTCCTGTGCAGGAATTGGCATAGAACATTTTTGTTGTTCCAATAATACAATATTGATTGTCCGCCAATGTTGCTATATCCAAACAAATCAGATCCCCAAAAAGTCTAAAGAAACCGGCGAAATGAATAAGAAAGACAGAATTGTTGTCTTACTAACTTCCATTCTACAACAAAGTGTAACAGGTTATTTCAAGATAGGTAAAAAGAGGCACAAATGCAGACCTTCTGCACCTCGGGGGAGGATTAAAGGATGAAAATTCAATGCTCTCCACACACTGAGTCTTTTTGAATGACATGACAGCAATCTACCCCGAGACATCCTCCATGAATCCTAAATCATCAAGCTCGGGAACCTCAGTTCTCACAGTATCTGGGTCCAAATTTCTAATATGAACTTCCATAACCACAAGTGATAGGACATGCTGCTCAAAAACATATCAAACAATGCATTGGACAAGTCACCCGAACCTGGGACCTTGTTCTGTGCAGTTTCATACTCTAGGGCGAGAGAAGTTGATAATGAAGTGCTGAAAGTGAAAGCAATTCTCTTACTCGGTGAACTTGTGCATTTATTGATCTATCATCATAGGGTACTGCAAAATGGTCACCATGTTAGAGTCCACATTCACTCCCTGCTACTAGAAAAAATTAAGTTAGACGAATATACCAGCAATCATCTCCAAGGAACAACCCCCAGTTGTAATATCAGCTACTTCAGAAATCTCATTATAATCTTCCAGGTGATGAGTAGAACCATCTTTCGTATGCAGTAACAAGTCATAGCATGTGAAGAAACAGGTCTCCGGGGTGTCAAGAAGAAATTGTCTTATGTCCATGATGGAATCTCCAGTGTTCAACTGGATTTGTAAATTAAAGTGTCAACTTATTGTGTTAAAAGGAAAGAACAGAAATATAACTAAATGTCAGAATACACAAGGGACTTTATTCCTATAAGAAAATTAGGAGCTCTAGTTAAGAATTAGAGTACAAGATATGAGACTTGATATCCATAGAACGGATACTTATATAACACAATGACAAAGTAAAATTCCAGGCATTGTTAAGTACTTTCGGCCACATAATACTTACCAAACAACAAAAGCAAAGTTTCATGGTCAACTTAGCACACTTGTAGTTCAAACTTCTAATCATGTTGAATCTGGAACGCTATTTGCGTCAGCTCTCCTGTTCTCGGAAGTAGAGATATCTTTCACAGCAGCAGTGGATGATACCTCCGAGTGGAGGGCATTGATTGATCCCCTCCGGTTCCTCCTTTTGCTGATTTTCCCGCCATTTTGACCACCTATAGCAAAGGTAAAAGGTTCTAAGGGATTATGGATAGTTGAATTTGGGTTGGAAACTTGAGGGAGATTCAAGTCATGCGATGTTATTACTAAGAAAGAACAAAGATGAATCCATGCACCAAGTTACAGCAGAAACTAAAAGAGAAGGAACGATGATACCCAAGTAACTTACAGCACCAAATATCCATAAAAGTAGAATCAGAACGAAATTCCTATAACTCGCCAACATGTTTGTTAAGAAAGATTGAGGAATGGAACAAACAAGGCACGTCCCAGTGGTAATTAACCTCTGCATTTGCACCATTAGTTAACAAAAAAGCATTTCGCAGACCAACAAAAATAAGAAAAAGAGAAGAATATCTAAAATGGTGAGGAAGAAGATGCGTACAAAGAAAGTCAGGAGGCGGTGTGTGACTCTGAGGATTTACGCTCTCCTGAAAAAGAGCGGGAGTGTGAGGTTTTATTTTTAGGTAGTTAGCGACTGATAGTGACACTCGTTCCAAGTTTCTTTCTTGTTCCACTTTCACCCACCTCGGCTCCATGCCTTTTGGACTCCATGGCCCATGTCTTCTTGAGAGCACTTCCTGTTTGTTGGGTATCAAAAACTTTCTAAACTATTTTTCAAAAAAAAAAAACTTTCTAAACTGTTCTTGAGATTCCCTGACCAGACCTAAACATTTTGGATTTGGCTAAGAAATGGAAAAGTGAACTGAAGGTTCATCATGAGTTCTCATTCATATGGGAAAACATCGGAGGCCATGCACTTTACGTACATTGCTTCGGTTTCCAGATTGAGCGGTTAACTTCAGGAGATTGCATGTTGTTGTTGTTAACTATATTGATGGGATCAGAGTTGCCATAAAGCAAAACCCACTTACCACCAAATATCCGCCCACCATTGCAGGAGACTTTGTTGAACAAGAGCTTCCCATTGATCAATCTAAAAGGAAATACATAGGAATCCTGAAAAAAATTTGTCTTTTGATGTTATTGAACCTTCACCCTTCCTAGCTGTTTTATCTTCCGCCATTTTATGTTCATACTGATTCTTAGAATGTTGCCAAAGTTCTCAAGAATCTTGAAACCTAACGAACATGGCTATTTCTGATCTTCCCAAGGGCTGGGACGTCAATTTAGTGTTAAAGCTAGCGTCTTTTCTATTACAGTAACTACATAACTATCAAACTTTCCAGAATTTCAGTTTTTACAGGTTTGGAGATAAAAGAACAACGAGCATTCTAAGGTAAGCCCATATTAGGTATGTTAGCAATTCTACTCCAACTTGTATTTAGTTTAGCCACACAATCAAATTTGTCAAGCTCAGAATAAAAAGAAATTTTGGTAACAAAACATAACCACCACTTACTTTTAGCATCAACTAAAACTGAACAGTAAGTTGGAGATTAGTTCCTTGCTAGTTGATACAAGTCAGAGCAAAAGCGTGCAGAGTTGAAACAAAAATGACATGATCTGTGTAACTTGGGATTAGGAGGCCAATGCATGATGGCATGACTTTGAACAAACTTGCTATATATATATGAACTACTCAGAAAGCCAGATGCTTTACATAAGAAAGAGAGAACAGAAAGAGCTGCTCATAATTAAAGATGAAGCTTTCAGGTGCTAAGTTCCTGCCATTGCTGATACTCGTGGTTGTGGCAGCTTTATTGATGGAGCAGAGCAAATGTCAGGCTTGTACTAGCACTTTCTTCGCAGCACTTGTCCAGCTGATACCTTGCAGAGCAGCGGTTGCTCCATTCAGTGCTATACCACCAAGTGATGCCTGTTGCAATGCCGTGAAAAGTCTAGGCCAGCCTTGCTTATGTGTTCTGGTGAATGGACCTCCGATATCGGGCGTTGACAGGAACATGGCCATGCAACTTCCTGACAAGTGCACAGCTAATTTCGAACCATGTACCTTTTCTTGCTAACACACACACAGATTTCTTGCTATTCTGGTGTACATAGAAAATTTGCATAGGATTTGTGATTCAGGTGTGACTAATGATTCTTATAGCAGAAGAATCAGCAACCTGTAACACTCTTTCTTCTTTCTGTTATTAACCATTTGACTGTGTGATTGATTTTACATGTATGCAGGTGAAACTATGAAGAAGTAGAAGTACTAGAAAGCTGATCAACATGGCAGGTTAATGTACGAATAAACGTGTAGAGATGGATCTGTCCGAGGGGCCATTTCTTTAGGCAGTCAGAAATAAGATAGACAATTACATGTAATTTAGTATAATGGATCATATCTGTTCTTTTCCTTATCAAGATTATTGTTCGATATAACTTGGCAAAATATTATATTAAGCGCACAATCCCATTTTCTTTGAATGTCCTGATCCATTGAAATCACTTCCGACCGCAGTCTTAAGAACAATGCAGGCGTAATTCTGTTGATGATGAGACCAACTCCCTATTACGTAATACATATGATTCAATGTTCAGGAATAAAACTAGAATTCAGTTATTTCAACTACATTACATAAGATGTCTAAATCTAATAGGATTTGTCCTATAAAATGACTTCCCCACATCATCAATTCACGTCATTCTTTAATAATTACTCATGTACTTTATCAACAAGAAAAGCAGCTCTTATAGGGACATGAATGCAAGGCAAGGTCCTTCTTACAATACCCTACAACACCATGCCTAACCAGAACGGAAATCGGATTCACTAATACTACTAGGTGCAAGAAACACCAAGCATAGTGTCAAACTAAGATACTGTTATTACAATTCTTAGTAGAGCTCATTCAACGATTGAATGTCCTTGAATTTGTATACCAATCCACCCAGCAGCAGAACAAAATAATTTCTTAAGTTTGGCTATGGCAGAATAAACAAACAGTTCAAGAAAATTTTTTCTATTATGATGTAAAAATATATGTTGCCTACAGAAGTTAGTCCATTTGGATTATAACCAGATAAAATTCCTGTATTGTTGAAGATTTGAAATTTGATCTTCAAGAACTACCATTTCCTAATAACCCTGTAAATTCTCGATGAAGGAAGAATCTATCACCTGCCATACAAAACTCCAAGCTTCAAGAGGGCGATAGCTATTCTGTGGTAGGATTGGCGTTCTGTGATAAAAGGGATGATGCACATCATGTAAGGAAAACAATGGTATTATGTACCGCAACAAGTCCTTCTCCCTGACCCTGGCTCCTGCGTTGGGATAAGAATGGCAGTTCCCTTGAGAAGTGATGAATTCCCTTCATATTCATTTTCATCATTGGCAACAAGGGACTTCTTGCTGACAATTCGATAAATCTCCGTCAAGATTGAAAGGAAAGCCGATTCAACATTAGTGGCATCAAGTGCAGATGTTTCCATAAAGAAAAGGTTTTCTTTTTGGGCAAATTCCTTAGCATCTTCAACAGGTACAGCTCGAAGGCTTCCCAAGTCGGACTTGTTGCCTATAAGCATGATGACAATATTGTTATCAGCATGCTGCCGCAACTCCTCCAACCATTTGGCGACATGATCAAATGACTGACGCTTGCTTAGGTCGTACACAAGCATCGCCCCCACTGCACCTCTGTAGTAAGCACTCGTTACTGCTCGATAGCTGGTGTTGACACAAAACAAATTACAGGTTAAAGATTTTCTAGTCCATCTGCAAATGCCTTTATCAAACATTTACAGGGGGTTAGTTCCTTCAATATTCTCAACCTTGTCATAGCTTAAAACTTCTCTACAGTATCCGAACAGATCTCTAATAAAGCACCCATTTCAATTAGCAGAATGAAGCTATCATTCCATTACATCGAACATGATAGAATCGCTATGTGAAGAAGCTTTATCATGCCATCCTAAAAGAATTCTTTATGTCTGCGAATTGCAAGACTTGCCTACACAGATATACAGATACATAACTGATAGAGCCTTTTAATTAACCTTGACAGGCAGCAACAAAATCAGAACTTCCTTTCCAGCACATTCTTCCCATCTTCACACTAGTGAATTTTCTTTGCCCACAAGTAACTGGACAAGAAAGATTTGAGGAAGAACACAATGAAGACATGAAACAAAGAAACAACTCCAAGCACACAACGAATGTAAACTTTACAAGTTCAGCATGTAATGATCAGATCAGTGCGTCATAGAAGAACAAGTTTTGAATAGGAGAAAGTGGAGGGATTAGTTTTTTGGTACTTAATCAGGCTCCAGGACAGGATTTTGACAAAGACATGTTTTCGGTATACCATGAAATCGTCAAATAATGAAATTATGTCATTCCCTCATATTCACCAATCTCAATCCAGAACCAAACTCGTCAGGATCGGAAGGGAAAAGCGCGCGAGAACGTACGTATAACCGCAAAGCGTTGAACTCAGTAGCTAAATCATGAACAGATCGAAAGATCAAAGGAAAACGGGAAAAGAAGTACCGTTCTTGACCAGCAGTGTCCCAAATCTGAGCCTTGACAATCTTGTGATCGATGATAAGAGTTTTAGTTTGAAACTCGACGCCGATCGTGGCCTTGGAGTCTATATTGAATTCATTCCTCGCAAATCGAGCCAATAACTGCGATTTCCCCACTGCCGAATCGCCGACCAGCACGATTTTGAAGACGTAGTCGATCTTTTGATTCAAATTCACTTGTAAATTCGGCATCTTTCAGTGTAAATACCTTCTTCTCTTTCAGTTTCAAGATCAAATTTTTACAAATATATCATCTATCACCTATACACACACAACCCCATCAACATTACCTCTAATCTATCAACAGTTCTTATCAAAAAAACAGTTGAATCAAACGATCAAACACAATGGTTGGTAGATTAAGACATGAAGGAGAATTTGTGAGGGGTTTGTTTCGTTTGATGCAAGAGGAAAAGGCAAAATGAGAATGATTTTGGAAATAATAATAATAAATAAATAAACATAGAAATCATGAAAATTAACGACTTTGGTCTATGTGAGCCTACCCAAACCTTTTTTTAAAGTTAAATTAAATTTAATAAATCTCCACTATTTACTTTTCTTTAATCTCTTTTTGTATTATTGTTATCATTACTTTAGTATGGATGGACTGCTCGAGATCAGAGTATCTAAATGAAAATAAGTTTCAATGCTTTTATTATTATGCTTTATAGTATCATATAACAATTTCTCATCCGCTGATAGAATGTGATCAAGCTCGTGCATACTAGACTTTATTCAATTTATATCTTGTTGTTCTAAATTTTAATACCATTTTGCATAATCTCTTGATTGACCAAATAGATGTGATGAGTAGGGCTTCTATATCTGTGTGACATTTGTAGAATGTTCGAAATTCTTTAATATGGCAGAATAAAAATTAGATCATAGAGCCATTTTTGCCTCTTCAATCAAGTTTCTTGAAGAGCAGCAACATGCTTAATCTAAGACAAGAAATTCTGGTATGACAACAAGTGATGATGGACTTGTTGTCTGTTGATCAGGCCCAAATGTTGGAGCTATGAAGTGCAATTTTAATGCTGCAATTCAATATAATCTGGAGACTATGTCATATGGCTTAGTAATAAGAGGAAAGAGAGGTCAGTTTGTTAAATGTCTCTTAGATTTTTCTATGTTAAATTATAATCCTCTTATTGCTGAAACTATAGCATTCAAAGAATCCTTATCTTGGTTGATACAATCTGGTTTTATGTCAATTGAGGTGGAAACTGATTGTCTTCAGTTGATGCGGAGGTTCCATGGATTAAGAACTGACATCAACGGGTTGAAGTGATATTGGAGGGATGCAAATTAACAGCATGTGTTTTTCAATCCGTTACATTTAAATGGATTCCAAGATATGTAAATATAGTAGCCCATTTGTTATCTAAATCAACTACTAGATATCTCAATAGGCTTAGTTGGAACATACCACTTGTTTTGTTATTAGACACTCTAAATTGTGATGCTGATTTGTCTCAATAAATAAATACTTTTTTCTAAAAAAACAAATTTTCTATTAATTACAAATAAGCTGCATATTATTTGACTTTTCTAAATTTGATGTTACGTATCTATTGACAATTTCGGAACATGGTTTTGACTCGGATAATTTGTTTATTATATAAAGATCTCTCTCGTTGGTTATGCCTTTTTTTTATCTTTGGAAATCAGATTAATCTACACAAATCATAAAGCAAAAGATGTAGCAGAGTTCATCTGTCTAATTGAAGATTGCCTACAATGTTAATACCTTAAAAAAAAAAGCAAGCATTTTTACAACATCTAAACCTTTCTTTCTGAATTTCTTTTCCTGGTATCTGTACAGTTCGAAATCATTCAGGGGGTGGACAGAGTTTCTGTTTCCTTGAGCACGTGCACTTGGCTCTAGTATCCGTGAGCATCTGCAGAAAGTGAAACTAATTAGGTAGGAGAAGATAAGAGCCACTTTAGTTCAAGCTTCATGTGAACTTTTCTGTATGATTACCTCCACCCGTTTCTGGAGATCTTTAATGTACTCAACAGCCACATCTAACATATCTGCCGTGTTTGTTTGCTGTCAATAACCAAAGAAAGAGTATGAACATAAAATGGAAGATTAAGTCTGATGCAAAACAAATTAAATAAGTGATGATTCCAAACTACCTTGTCCATGTTGGGAAATAACTCTTGCAGTTTTCTCATCCTTTCACTGATACGAGTCCTTCTTACCTATAAATTAAGCATAGGAGATGAGTATACCAAATGGATGATTCATTTTTTTGTTCTTGGTGCTAAATGTAATATATACCCTCTCTGCTATGCTTCGTGGGTGGGTAGCAAAACCTCTTTTAGCTCGAATTTTGCAAGGAGTAGAACTTTGAAAGTGCAGAAGTTTCTCTATGGAAGTCTTAGGCAAGCTCAAGTGGTGAGTCAAGCCATTCACACCATTTCCAGATTGTCCATTCTGAGAAGATATGAACGTAATTGTCAGGACTGTACAAAGCATAACAGGATGAACAATAGCTACAGATTGATCTGCATATTTGAAAACCTGATTGTCTGAAGTGTTGAAGCTAGAGAAGAGGTTCGCATCATTGTTCTTCACTGTTTGAATCAAACTCAATGAATTATCATCCCAAGAGTCCTTGGAGAAGTCGGAAATGGAATGTCTCTTGCTATCTTTGACATCAGAATTACACGCACCGAAGCTTTCATCTCCTGTTTCAGAAATCCTGTGCAAAATCCGAGGTCTTGATGGAAAGTTTGCATGATTGCTCAGCCTGCTAGTTGACGGAACAGCTTCTCCACTCGTCCCATTGCAAGCTCTAAAAGGGTTCACATCTCCCATTACAGCAAGACCTGTGTATATTGAATAATAATTTTTCAGAAGTTGAAGAGAAAAGGATCCACTAAGAATTTGTGAGCTAGATGATCAGCACTAGGTTACATGCTTAAGATCTCAGATTTATCATGAAAGTTAAGGAAGATGCTTGAATTATTGCATCAATAGCGTGAAAGTTCAATGGAGAAAGCAGAAAATGACTAAAAGCCAACTCTTTTAACTTATGCAAAGTACTATCATTCCTTCAACTTGCAGCTAATAAAGGTTTCAGAAAATTTTCTGCAATTCTGTCAAGTCTATCAGGAATTTCAATTTTTGGGGAGGTTTTCAATCTGGTTTTTCTTTTGCTTTTTCAGCCCGACAAATGAAAATGACCCATCAGCTAAATGAATTCCATGTATCACCAGAAAAATTATGGAATTAAAAGCCAAGAAACCATAAGATTCAGTGAACACACACCGGAATCATTCTATTAGCAATTTCCTCAGAGGAAGAGATGATAGAAGTACATACATTAGAGCAAGTAGCAAAATATTACCACTATCAACGCCTAGGTTGGAGAACAATCCAGCTGGAGAGCTGTTTTGCCTAACAAGATTAGATCCATTTCCAATGTTCGCCTTTTTCACTTGCATAGGATGCTCCAGCGAAGGAGAACTCATAGCCGAATACGAACCAGTCAGAGAACTCCGAGTAGTAGCTGATGAGTTGTTATTAACGTGCACTGTTGCACTTTGATGAACCATCTGTGAATCTGCCACTACTTCTTGCTTGATCACCGGTCTGTCTCCGAGTTCTTGCAAGTCATGAAAATCAGAGCCACCTGAACCATTAGACTGTGTTTGCTGCACAAATCTACCAAACCCGCCATCCATTTCAGGGATTAAAGATCGAAAATAGTTCAAATCTTCGAACCCAACGCTGTTGCCACTTCCACCACCTCCATGACCATTAACGAGACTGTCAAAGAATGAGCTCGGTGCAGAGCGGTAACTCATCAGGCCTGAATTATGCTGTTGCTGTTCTTGTTGGTGGTAATGATGGTGATTGAACTCCATGAAATCTTGGTTCTTTCTCAGTTCTCCTTCAGGATAAATGAAACTCTGACCATACAGCAAGCTCATTTCTTAAGCTGCGGATTCCTGAAGATTACCAATACCATATATCATTCAATATTGCAAAAAAAAAAAAAAAACTACCAGAACTCCGTTAGTGACAATACCTGAGTTGCTTTAAGCGATGGTACTCCAAGCCTAGACTTTACTTGGACTCCTGATTTCTCTTGTTCTTTAAACTAGAATGTTAATATACCCCAAGAAAGATTCAAAAAAAAGCTTTTCCTTCAAAGAGAATCCCAACCTGAAAGGCACGCAAAGCAAAGGAACATCAATTCACATGTCAGGTAAGGAAACCCATAACCAAAAAGCTGGTAACTTCAGTCTATGTTTAGTTAACGGAATCTTTAAACCTCGAAATTTTTCTTAAGACCGCGACAATGTAAAGAATGTAAAAGAAAAAGAAACAAGCTTTGCTTCAGCTTGATCTGTGCTCCTTGTTAGCTTCAAGACAAGAGCAGTTGACATGATATTTTTGGACATCACTATCCAGAAATGACAAAACTCGAATGCCCATATGAGAAAGAGTAATGATCATCAAAGTACCTTAACCTGACGTTTCTGCAAAAACACTGAAATCTAGAAACAGAGCAAAGACATGTTGCTTATTGTCTCTGCCCCGAGCTTGTACATTTATGGAGCCATTTCTTACAAAAAGACCCTGGAGGTTAGAATTAATTGCTGAGGACTGCCATTGGTTGGTTCCGTGAGAGCACAGGTAAGCACGCACGTTGACTAACTGTTCTCAAGAATTACCTGTATTACAGGGACTTGGAGTTAGGTTTTCCAAGGATATTTATTAGTTCTTAGAAAAACACTTCCAACAAAAATTCTGCTAGTAATATAAGCTCATCCAAATCGACACTTAGTAAACCGAATTTGATAGTTTTGTTTCAAGACTAAAATGAACGAATTAGATAAATTTTGTTTTAAGAATAAAAAAATAATCCCTCTTATTCAAAATAAGTGTCAGGGATGCACACTTATTAAGAAAGTTAATGAAATGTCTGATATACCCTTATTAATTACATGTTAGAGTGTCTTGAAAATATAATCTGTATAATCTGTGTAATTAAGATGTAAGAGAAATTAAAGGATACTTTAGAAGTAAAAT
>JANKOE010000004.1:185848-197381 GCA_026284465.1 Erythroxylum citrifolium
CTTATTAAGAAAGTTAATGAAATGTCTGATATACCCTTATTAATTACATGTTAAAGTGTCTTGAAAATATAATCTGTATAATCTGTGTAATTAAAATGTAAGAGAAATTAAAGGGTACTTTGGAAGTAAAATCATAAATATGCATAAAAAGTCACAAACAACACTTATTTTGAATAATTAAAATCTCTCTAAAACGACACTTATTTTGAATAGAGCAGAGTATTATTTTAGTTAACTTATTTTATTAAATTATTTAAATTGGATTGAATCATTTTTTAAAATTCAGAATTAACTTAAAAATTAAACTTGATAATTGGATCCAAACCTAGTTTGTCATCTTTTAAGTGTCAACTTTTTGACGTTCTCTCCCAATGAATTGCAGAAGAGTATATTCTCATAATCAAAGTTTAGTTTTAATAAACATTTTAGTAGTTATCTAGTTATTGGGAAAAACAATGTTATCCAAATAGTGCCTGGGCTCTTCTATTACGTGGAAAGTTAAATAATGGCGTCTTGGTGTTGCTATTTGTGCTTACTGAACTTTTGGGTCTATGGAAGAGCCAAACCTTCTGAGGTAGGCGTTGCTTTGCTTAACCTCTTCAGTGAACTACAGGCTGTTACAAGCCTTGAGAACGGAGTAATTAGGGTTCAGATCTTCTGTCCAATATTATGGTGTCTTATTGTGTTCAATAAATCTCAGTAATTTATTTATATAGGGCCCGCATGGGACCTACGTGAGTCCCGCAAAATAAATGATTAAGATTTCATGAGACAGAGTAAAACTGGACAGAGGATCTGGTTTCGAGTAATTAGACATTTCCTGTTATCCATAAAATTTCAAAGTGTGTTTTTTGAACGTATCAAACATAAGAATAATTCACAAACTAGATTATGCGTTTGGATAAACTACTTACGTAGTCAACCAATTTATGTTTGATTGATAAAGAGTATGAACAAAGTCTGGCATTCACACGCGGTGGCTGCCCTGAATTGAGGTTTGTTTGCTTGTGGAAATGGAAACTTATGAGCTGATTACACATTTTGACCGGTGGAGGCTCCATTAAATGTCAATGGTTATGCATCTTATTCGTGTTGCATAGTTAGTTAGTGAGCTAGCTGCATTATTGAATGATGTGCTCTGGATATTATAGAATTGGTTGACTTTGACAAAAATGTCAGCGCTTTAAATATGAAAAGCGAGCAATCAATAAACACCAATTTCTTTCTTTTGACCATTTAAATGCCACAAAAATTTAGTCGGTAGAGTTGGTGCCGTTTGTTTTCCCATTCTAGCCTTAATGTAATTACGATGACACCTGCACAGGTACCTTACCAAATTTGCTAATTGGATAAGGGTTTTTGGACAATTTGATGCTTTGACTCTACATCTACAGTCTACTCCCTCTGTGGCCATCCGATTTCCCACTTGGCTAGTAGTATGTCTCAACTCTCCAAAATGTTTCTTGCACCAAATCACGGAACACCGCAAACTTGCATCAAATAAACTCTTCCTTTTCTTTTTATTTTTCACGCTGATGATTAAAAAAAAAAGAGCACAACCAAAAGTGTGGAATGGATAAAAGGAGTTGACTATGTAATAAGACGGTAATGCAAATCATTAAAACATTCCCCTGAAACCAGTCTAAATAGTATTCATCTGATTGCAGGAAAAGAAGGTAACAAACATTAGTTAATAACAAAGGCCAATACAAACCGCCATATTTACGGCAACTAAAAATGTGCTAGTGACTCGCTTACGATTACTGTCTGATGAGATGAGGTTAGGTATTACTGATAAAAGAAGGTATGATTTTGTAAGAGAATCTATTAGCCGCAAAAAGCTATAGAAACAGACAAAATGCTTTATTCCCTGATGCTAAATGCAATGCTTACGAATCTTCCATTCCGACGAAACATGGAAGCAAAGTTTTACAAATACCAATATACTTAAGACCACACAGACTTGGAACAGCGATTGACGTGCACAGTGCAGTAACTCCTATCCTCTCCTCTCCAATGTTATGCATTTTGGTGTCAAGCGGGTCAACATGTGAATAGTTTAATCAGTTCTAGGAAAAGTAAGGGCATAAAGTTTTTTATTCTACTCAAAAGAAATCCAACTGAATCCCATGCCAGAATCAGCCATTCGTTGCTACGGAAATACATACACATACGTGTGTGTGTGTGCGCGCACTTTGTGGTGAGATGTGATTTGCTGTAATCCTATAGTGATTAGGACCATGGAACAGAGCACTTTAGGATCTTAAAAAGACAAGTTACGTAAGGTGAGAATTTGTACAAAGATTCTTGTCTCTTATTATTTTTGGTGGATGCTGATAAGGATTCATTGGCTGGATTCCACTATAAGTCCTTTGTCTGGTTGCCATAGTTGGGAACTCACTCGAACATGGATGCCTTGCTCTCTAAACCAAAAAGTAGCGACTGACTAGCCTGTCTATGCCCTTTCTCCTTGCCTGCCTTACCTTACCCACAGTTGCACCTGTGAGAGATTGAAATTATGAGAGAGTAAATCAACTTCAGCGAATGAGGCCACATTCATGTTCCAAACACCAAAGATGTATAACTTCACCGGTACCAAGTTTTAATAATCACCAGCTAAACTCATGTGGCAATCTCTTCTTCCCCAAGCTATAACAAATTGTTTTCGTATTACATTCAAATATAGATTGCAGTTCCACTGACACTTAGGCATGGAAATATCTCAAATTTAGAAACAATCTGAACCCAGCTCAACCACATTGTAAAATTCGAAATAATTCCAACTGTAGAAATAAATTGAATTGAAATTTGTTGTAATATGATAGTTTTGCTCCATCGTACGTCATTAAAAACAATCTGCTCACAATCAAGATACATTATCTACACGTGCACCAAATCTAAAATAGGAAAGAATATCAGCTTCAAGAGGTAGTTGGAAGACAGTAACCTCGCCACCACTGCTGCTTCTGCAAATTTAATTCCAAAAATATGGGAAAAGTTGGCGTTTAACACTACTTCACGGACAAGAAACTCAAGAATTCTGTCAATTTAACAGGATCCTCTATTCCTTGAAATGTATAGGCTCCTATATCATTCTTTAAGATGTTCCCGAAAATACAAACCTCTGGGAAGGAGGGTTAAAGTAGTTGCGACACACTTAGTAGTACGCTTTTCGAGGATTGTTCTGCCAAAGAGAAACCAAAGATAATTAGAACAAGTCTAGTATGCAACTAAGAGAAAGCATAATATAGGATTTCAATAGCAATCCACATATAGATATCAAGCCATATGTTCCCAAAAAGATGTACCAGAGGATTAGGTCTATAACGATAACCAAGCATCATCCGCTTCTTATACTGCTCATAGATATCATCATCTGCAGTCACGTCACCAGGATTCTGAGCACCAACACCCAAGTTGTCTTTCTTTACATTACCAGCTGCAATTGGATCTGATATACCATTCCTGGAGCTCCCCAAACCCTCACCTAAGAATTACACACAGTGAGTTGAATGCACATCTGCATAAGCTATTACAAATACAACCTAATCCATATTTTTCATGCACAAACTCGGGAAGCATTCATGTAAATACACATGCATAGTGTGCAATTCACAAAGTCAAGTGGGCACAGATGCTCAGTTAGAGAGTACCTTCCCTCCAACCCATTTTTGACAAAAGCTTATGGCCAACATTATCAGCCTGGATTCTGGCCTTCTCTGCAGCTTCTCTACCAGCTTTTTGTGCAGCTGCATCATTACAGTTAGCCAGAAACTTCTCAAGCTCTTCTTGGGGGATGTAGTCACCCATGTGATGACCTCTTTTTGCAGAAGCCGCTACAGAGAGAAATAATTCAGTAAGTTAAACACTGCTTGAAGGATAACAACGAGACTAAATTTCCAGCAAAACAACAAAAAACCTTGAAGGGACGCAGGTGGGGGCATGTCATCCTTGGAATATTTAGGCTGTCTCTTCCTTTCTTCCTGAGCAGTCTTCTTCATGTAGAACTCCATCATTGCTATTGGATCCGAACCTGCAGATACACTAGATTCATCTGCATGGTAGAGTAAACGTAATTATGGTAATAGCTTATAAGATCCTAAAAAAAAGAAGCAAGCAAACCAGCCCATCTATCTAAAGGAAACATGAGATTGTACAGATATTTCTTGAAAGAAACAGTTTTTAAAACTGCAGAATCAGACAATAATCAACATATAAAAAATTAGTCTGTTGGTATTGATGTAGCCGAAGTGCGACTGACTTATTCCTACTCTTAAACAAGCATATTCTAAATTTGAACAGATGTAATATATTAAGGTGGGAAGGATGGGAAGTATGCAGATGCATGCAATCAAAAGTGTGCAACATGAAAACATATTGTAATATATCAAAGCCACGTATAGGTCCGCCATGACATCAAAGCCCTTAAACCCCTAAACTAGCAGATAAGATATCAATTTTCAAGTTAGATTTCGACCATCCATAGAAATTGGACCTAATGTATAACTGGAACCATGCTGAATAAAACCGAAGCAATTGAAATACGCTCAAGAAAAGTTAAGGCTCACAAATTGATGCAACTACAATATAGCAAATCAGAGCATGAGAATCAAAGATATAAACTCATATGCACCAGAAAAATGATCGTAAAACCATAAATGACCTAAGTGTCAAGTAGAACTGGAAACAAATATAATAGACCTTAAATTGCAAGTTTTTTTTTGTTTTATAATCAATAAGAACCACTGGCAGCTCTATATGGAAGTTCACTTGAAACAAGGGTAGCAGCACTAACCACTAGCTGAGATTTGAGAATCCTTGGTCTCTGAATTAGACTTTTCCTCCTGAGCAAGCCGGTGCTCATAATACTTGTAGTCTGAGCAATTCTTGTCAAATAGAAATCTGGAAGCAATCAAAAGATGTCATAAATCTAAAGCATCAAAGTTCCAGGCACACAGCATGAGATTTGCAATAAGCTTAAAAAGAAAGATCCATGTACAACAAAATGGTATTACAGAGGACATACTTAAAAGGTGTGTCACCCGGATTCTTCTGTCGTGTAACATCCTCAAACTGCCTCCCATTTTTTGCGACAAAACTTGCTAGTTTGTCTGCAACTTTCTTGACTGTGAGATCGCTTAGGGAAGATGGTGCTGCATATCACTTATAAACCCGATTAATACCGAGAGCATGAAGAATGGAATAAATTACTCTTGTAGCAGGCGTGCCACATATGCCAAATCTTTCATTGTAAATCTCTTTCCACCAATGTTGGTTGGATATGCATAAGCTGCATTCATGAGACAACAAATATTCAAGAATGTATTGTCCTCTTCATTTTCTGGTTAAAGATTAGAGCATGCAAAGGGAGATGCTCTTCTCAATTGCAGTGTAAGTAATGGTTGGGACATAAAAAACTTTCAACAAGTAAAAGGATGGGTGCATATTGAAGTTTCATAAAGGTAAAGAAAATAATTACTTTGATGGTCAACATTATAGAAAACCAAGAAGCAAATTACATAAGGTGAAGAGAGTAAGGAAAATATCAATTAACTAAAGTCTTCCTGTGTAGCATTTTTTTCCATTGGGCAGACATCAGGGTTGAGAAGCAATGGCCGCCACAATGACTTAGAGAAAGTTTCAATACAAATAAATCAAATAATCACAAAAATAAAAACATAAATGTACAAAGTAAAATGCTAACTAACATGGTCTTCTCGAAAGTTCATGCAAATAGCAATGCATATGAAACTACAAAAAGAAGTTAAATTAAATAATGCTTAAATAAAAGGGCATCATATATTGTCACCTCGAGACATCAAGTACCAAAGATCAAGATGAGAAGATATCTATATAAGCAGTAATTACCAACATCAGCAGGTCTTGATGACATTTCATAGACAGCTGGTTGACCCAACTTCTGCCTTTTTGCATCACTTGGGACGTTCCCAACACCTCCTTCTTCTTGCTCCTCCTCATCAGCGCCTAGCTTAACAGCAGGTGCCACAAGCTTTGACTTCTGTTTCAAGCTGAATGCAAGCTTGCCTCTTGAAGCTGCTTGCGAGCCCCGTGCATCATTAGGCTTTGATTGCATACTAATTTTACCAATGGAAAACTTAGGAGTCACAGTGCCCGAAACAATTGGTTTGGGTTTAGAATCCTTTTCACCAGCAGCCTTGATTTTCTCCTCAGACTTCTCCTGGTCCTTCCCCTACCCTTTTTGAAGTTGCTTCAATCTCTCCATGAAAGAACCATCATTGACAAAAAGACCAGAAGGAGCACCTTTATCCATTGCCAACAAGTCCAGTATAAAGAACCATCATTGACGAAATTGAATGCTTGGAAATCCCTGAGAACGACAACAAGAATCGAGCTCAACATTACACCTGAAGCCGAAAACTAGTGGAATCCCTAAAGCTTGAACACTGGGAGAATCGAGCTCAACATTACACCTGAAGCCGAAAACTAGTGGAATCCCTAAACCCGTACAGAAAAACAAAACCCATGGAAGATCGTCTTACCGTCAATCACGAGAACAGAAACTTGAACACTGGGTGACGTCTCACAAATTGGGCGATCTGGAGGAACAGAAACAGAAAAATGAGCAAGACGATCTCACGGTGCTGTCGAAATGTAGATGGAGAAAACCCTAGAGCGTAAAAACAAAACCCATGGAAGAGAGTCTTACCGTCAACCACGAGAACAGAAACTTGAACACTGGGTGAGGTCTCTGGAGAAAACCCTAGATCGTCCTGAGAAATGAAGCTGAGAGGCTGAGAGGCTGAGAGGTTGCGTCTCAGAGAAATGAATGCCACTAAGAGGAAGGAAAGAACTGAGGCGCGGGAAGCCCAATAAACAAGCGAAGAGAAAATGGCTCAGCTGAGAGGCTGAGACGCAAGCGTTGGCGTAAGTTGTGGGCGAAAACGTCGACGTTTAATTGTGGCACAGGGTTGGTACAGGTTAAGTGGGACAGACGATCTGAAGCCGGGTTCGGCTCAAGTAACAACGACCCAACCCTTGCTTCAATCTTATCTTATGTACTCAACTTCCAGAATACCTCAAGTCTTTTTCAATTTCTTTCGTCAAGTTATTACAATTATGAATTGAGAATTGTGAAAGAATATAATTGTCTTCTTTAGCGTATGATTAGAAATAAATATTTATGACAACAAATCAATGAACCAATACCATCTACATGAATAGTTTTCAGAATATATACATATATATAGGCACCAACTCCTCAGATTAAAATTTTTTCAGAATATATATATATATAGGAGCCAGCCCTAAGGCTAAAATTCTGAATTTGTCGCTGATCATGAAAAATTTAAGCAACCAAGTATAAAACAAAAGGGAAATCATACGGTTGGCTTGGTTATCAATAACACTGTAGATTACAAGTGGTTTAACATGAGCCTTATTTTGGTCTTACAGTGTTTGCAATAATGTATATATAAAAATTAAAATACCAATTCAAATTAATCTATCTCATTCGTCTTTATTCAATTTTAAAGCGTAATGATAGCATTAGGGCATAACATGGGCTTTATTCTGTTTGTCCGATTCTGTGTACCATAATCTGTAATTAATATCTCCAAATACATGTGAAAACGACAGACAATTCTACAATATTATGCAACTTGTCTGTTAAAGTATTTTATATTGTTTAAATATAAAAATATTAAAGAATTTATAAACAATAAAGGTCAACTATTTAAATTATTAGTTATAGTTATTTTGATAATAGCTGACTCAAGTTCAATTTTTATTAATGGACTCTTTACTGTCCATATTAAAAATTCTAATATGGCAACAGAGCAAGTTAGTACAGATTATCAATTTCTCGTTTATTTGTCTAGATGTCTAGTTCCAGCGGTTCGGTCTGATTGCCACCACATTTATTTCAAGTAATAATTAGATGTCCAGTCTCAGTTGCATATAAGGGAAAGTGTCAGAGTATTTCATATTGATTAAGCATGAAAATATTAAAGAGTTTATAAATGATAAGGGTCAAATATTTAAATGACTAATTCTAGTCATTTTAATTATTGTTAGTGAACTTTACTATGCCTAAATTAAAAAGTCTAACATTTCAACCTCTTTTTATGCTTATTTTTATATTTGCATATTTCATTCCACGTAATTACTTTCCATTCCGTTTTTGAGAAACTCATCCTTACGCACGTACTTGAAAGTCACAACACACGAGTAACCCATACAAGTTTCCCTTGGATTATTGGGACAAGACAGAAGTTGTTGTCCTTTACTATAACTTTGTCATCTCATTGTATCTGGATGGAAAACAAAACTCTCGTGAACCAATCACCTTCTTTAAACCATCCGATGATGAAGACCATTTCTTTGTAAGTGTAGACTTAAGTTTACGTGAAGAACTAGGTGCGAAGTGGGCCCCAGTATGAATAAATGGATCCTCTTCACAAAAGGCATTCTTAATTTGGAAAATGCCGCCAGTCATCCGATCTCTCTGTTTGTTCCTTTATGTTAATCCGATCCCACAATACAATAGTCCAATATGTGTCTGTCAGTGTTTTGAAAATTGGACCGAATCGGTCGGTCGGATCGGAGAATCAATGAACCGGAGTTTGAAACGGTTCGGTTTAGCCCGTATTTTTTGTGAGTGATTGACCCGTTCATTTTGCGGTCGGACCGGTAAAAACAGTTGAACCGGTGAAAAAAAGAACAGGCCGGTCTATTTAAAATGTCTTGATTTTGATGATTTCAACTTAAATGAATATTATGATTAGTGATTTTTTTTTAATCTTTTTGATGAAATATGACTAGTGAGTTTTGTTATCTTATTTTGTGTTGTGTTTGGCAAATTTTTTTAAAAAATTGTATATTTTGAAGTTTAAAGGTTTAAGTTTACAATTAGATAAATAAATAATTAAACAATATATTTAAAAATTATCTTATATATAATATATAAAATAAAATTTTATATATTTATTAATCACCGGTTCAACCACGGTTGAATTCCGGTTGAACCATTAACCCTTGAATCAGTTGCTTTTCCGGTTCAATCACCGGTCCGGTTTTTAAAACATTGATATAGACAGTCTGCAGTTGGTCAACATGGTTATTACTTTATAACTGACTAGCAACAAAGGAGCAAATTATTCTTCACATTACTGACAGAGAAACAGAGAATATTTTTCTAGAACTGATGTTTTACTTGATTAGTGATATCGATTGATTAGGAAATCTGGATGTTCAACTTGATTTTGTTATTTACCTGCCTGTTTTCTTGGTTTGAATTTGCTTAATATCTATTTTATAGTATATGTTTATCTTGTTTAACTTGCAGCTTCTTTCCTTTTCCTTTTTAATATCCTTGGTATCGGGTAGGTTCAAAAGGCTCATAATGCTGATATTCATTGTGTCGATTGGAATCCCCATGATGCCAATCTGATTCTGACAGGGTACTCCTCTCTCCTGTTATACTCCTTTTGATATTTTTCTTGTTCTCGTGTCTTTAACTCATGCAATTATTTCATAACTTTTTCGATCATGTCCTTTACCTTTCAGGTCAGCCGATAGTAAGGTTCACATGTTTGATCGCCGAAACATTTTATCTGCAGGATTTGGAACACCTGTTCATAAATTTGAGGGTCACACTGCTTCTGTGCTTTGTGTACAGGTTGGTGAAGTTACTTTTCTTCACTGCCTTGTGTTCTAACATCTTTCACATGAGTGCACTTCTAAATTTAACAATATTCCACAACCGTTTTCAGTGGTCACCTCACAAGTCTTCTGTCTTTGGAAGTTCGGCAGAGGATGGCATTCTAAACATATGGGATTATGAAAAGGTATTACACAAATTTTTGTCATGAATAGCGCATTACTTCTGCACATAGCTTTGCATCCCTTCAGCAACCATTGTAATCTGAATGTTACAACTCTTATATGTAACTTGTCAGATACCAAATTAAAATAATTAAATCTCGAACCTCAAAATAAAATACCATTTTATTTTTTAAAACAGTAGAAACCTACATTAGTCTGAAAACTGGAAAGTGCTCATAAACAATATTTCACTCTTAGGCAGTTGCTCTTGCTTTAATGGGTTTATGAATTTTCAGATTACTTGCTAGCTGCATTAATCTATATTACAGAAGTTCTTCTTGTGCTTGCCGGATTCATTATTTTACTACCTGCAGGTAGGCGAAAAGCAAGATTCTGCAGGATTAAAACTGCCAAATGCTCCACCTGGACTATTCTTCCGCCATGCCGGGCACAGGTATGAATCTAAAGACTGCATTTCCTTGTCTTGCTTGCAATTATATCAACTTGCTTACTTGGTGGTGATACTGATAATCAATCTCTGTGATACTTAACCAATGATCCCCTTCCAATGGCTAAACCCTTGATGGCCTTTTGGTTATGCGTACAGAGACAAGGTTGTTGATTTCCATTGGAATGCCTCTGATCCATGGACAGTAGTCAGTGTGTCTGATGATTGTGACAGTACTGGAGGAGGTGGTACACTTCAGGTAAGAACCATTTTTCTTTACATGCAACCAACTTCTGTGCATACATTGTAGTCCTTGCTCTAATTCTGATTTCGAGTGGGCCGGGTCAGACCCAGGATAAATGGCCAGTCCTAACTAGGTTATCTTGAAGGATGAAGGTTTGATAATACTTAATTTTGGTGCAGATATGGCGGATGATTGATCTGATATACCGTCCTCAGGATGAGGTCTTGGCTGAACTGGACAAGTTCAAATCCCAAATTCAGGGTCCCGAGAGCACCTAGAAAATGAAAAACCAAACTTTATTCTTACATATTTTCTTTGGAAATTTAAAATCTACTCTTTTTGTCTTTTTTTGTAGACAATCTCATGAATATTATTATCATTTTATTTTGTTTTATAAGTTTAATCTCTATAGATTAATATCTCTTGCTATATATAATCTTTATAGCCTCAATTTAAACTAAGAAAATAAATTAATAAAATATGAATTCATTATAAGTTTTTACTTCAAATTTAAACGTAACTCCTCTTATACTTAATCTTTGATTATGTATTTAAATTGAATTTTTAAACAATAAAACACATGACTATGTAAATTTTAAAATATAATAAAGTTTTATTGGTCGAGAATATGTTTATTATTTTTGTGAATATATTTTATAATTGAACAATTTATTAATTTAAAGATTAATTTATTTTTAGAGGGTGAGTCTTGGAATAATCAATAAAGTTTTTTTGTAACTATAAGATTAAGGGGGCATTTGGTTCGTATGGAAGAATGGTAATACAAATGGAAATGAACGTAGTGAGAAATGAAAATGAATATTATTGTTATAATTACGATGGTTGGTTAAGAGAAATGAATAATTATCATTATTATTAATAGTGGTTAATTTGTAAAAAATATTGAGAAATAAAAATTTATTATATTTTAATTATTTAATTAATTATATTTTAATTAATATATTTTAATTAATATTATACAATTATCGTTCATGTAATTACAATATTTTAATATTTTAATTAATATTATACAATTA
>JANKOE010000004.1:206768-219738 GCA_026284465.1 Erythroxylum citrifolium
AATACATACAACCACACATTGCCCAAAATCTACACATTCGTCAAAACCAAAAGGAACTCATTGTAGATTTTGTTTTTCAACATCCGTGCACAGCTAGACACCTACCATAATTAGGAGATATACACATATATGGATAGATTTCAAAGATTCCACCGAAAATAGAGTGTATATCTTATATGTCCAATTTAAAATGCTAAAATTAAATAAGGAATATATAAAATATATTCTAACAATTATAATTATAATATTCATTCCTATTCTTTACTATATTAATTTCTATTCTTATTGTAATTCTCTGTTACGAACCAACCGCCCCCTTAATCAAAGTTAGACCTGAAGGCTCCAACCCAATCCAACATAATGCCAAGCCTATCTGCCTAATTTATAGAACACCTACCTCTCTAAGTCAGGATCTTTTGTCCATTTTATCTTATCTTTACCCTGTCTCATGAATCTCGGCCATCCATTTATGTAAGTCCCGCGCGAATTTTACATAAATTAATTGCTGAGATTCATGGAACAAAATAAGAACAGGGTAAAATGGACAGAGGAACCCATCCCTACTTTTTCATCAATCCATCGTCTTATCGAGTTATTTCAAACAATAATTATTCTAAATCTGATATTTATTATTATTATTATTATTATTATTATATATATATATATCTTTTAATTTAATTAAAAGAATTTAAAATTAAACATAAAGGCTTGATAATTATGAGACGGTAAGAAATGGAGGGAGAAGAGGGGGAATTAAAAGAATCATCGGTTTGCCTTTTCAAATTTCTTCTTTTGTGTTTTGGTCTCCTCTCTTTCTCTTTCTCCTTCAGCTTTTTGTTTTGGCTTCTCTTCTCGCACTTTTTTTTAAGATCTTTCTTTAATTTAAGCTCGCCCTCTCTCTCTATATCTTCTGTACAAGGACGGAGACGGACAGAGAAATCGTCCATGTCTAGAAGGTGATCGTCTTCCTATCCTTTTTTTTTAATTTTCTTGTATTATATCTGTTTTTTTTTTGTTTTTTTAATGTCGATGATTGGGTACGGGATTCAAAGCTTGATTGGATATCTTCACATCATGATGAGCTTGAAAGTAAAGATTGATTGGTTGTTTGTTTTAATCATAAGTTTTTTTTATTTTCCTTTTATGGAAAAAGGGAGGTTGGGGCTGAGGAGGAGGAGGAGGAGCTATAATAATCATGGAGATGAGGAGTCGTGTTATTTTCAGCGATTCGTTCTTTGTTCTAACTATTTGTGTGTTGGTTGTCAAACTTAAGAACAAGCTTCATGGCTCTTAATTTCCTTTTTTCTTTCAATTTTCGTTCGTTACTGTAAAATTGGGTTTTCGTTCCATAATCGCATATGCTTGGGTTAACATTTTTGATATATTCATATGTTCCCAAAGCCTAGAGACTTCTTGAATTTTCTTTCTAATTATATGGTGTGGACTTCTTCAGGGTTCTTTGCAAGTTCTTTGCTCATGGAGCATGTCTGAAAGGGGAATATTGTGATTTTTCACACGACTGGAAAGATCCCCCCAATAACGTAAGAAATGGTAGTTCTGCTTTGGTTTTTATGTCCGTTTTGCTTACTGTTCGGCAATGTCAGGACTTTAGTACACTTGTTTATTCTCTGTTCATCACCGCAGATTTGCAGCTACTACCAAAAAGGAAGTTGCGTTTACGGTAGCCGATGTAGGTACGAGCATGTCAAATCTTCCAGGCCAGATACTTTTGCATCATCTTCATCCACAAGATCGAATTCTGGTCCTCTAGCTCATCGTTCAAAGACTGGGTTGAATGGTTCAGAGATTCATGATTCAAATGGGCGTTTTGTTCCTCGTGCAAAGGCAGCATGGAATTTGAAGTGTGGAAATAATGATCTATTAGAAGATTATGATGTGATAGAGCCTAAGAATGATAAGCCAGAAGATCGTCCTCTCTGTTCACTTGCTGCTGATGGCACTTGCCCTCGTGGAGAAAATTGTCCTCATTTTCATGGTAACATTTGCCCATCTTGTGGAAAACACTGCTTGCACCCTTTCAGACCTGAGGAAAGTGAAGAGCATCTCAAAATGTGTGAAAAGAAGCAAAAGAACATTGAGGCATTGAAGCGTAGTGAAGAAATAGAGTGCAATGTATGCCTAGATCGTGTACTCTCGAAGACTTCACCTGCTGAACGTAAATTTGGGTTGCTTTCAGAATGCGATCATCCATTCTGCATATCTTGTATTCGAAATTGGCGTAGTAGTTCCCCATCTTCTGGTATGGATGTTAGTAATACAGTCAAGGCCTGTCCAATATGTCGCAAGATATCATACTTTGTTGTTCCAAGTGGCGTTTGGTACTCCTCTAAAGAAGAAAAACAGGAAATCATCGATAACTACAAAGCAAGACTCAGGTAACTTTGTGCTAGTTTTTTCTATTTTGCTTGATCTTCAACTGGATTTCTGTGCTATGTAGGAAGATGTGATTATTTGATTATTGATATGGAGAAAATTATTGTTGAATGACATTAGTATAATGTTGGTAATTCATCATTTTAATGATTGACGTGAGACTTTGATTACTGTGACCATTTCCTAAAATATGTTTCTTGTCATGGTAAAACTAACTGGATTGTTTTTTAATTGTTGCAGCTCGATTGATTGCAAGCACTTCAAATTTGGCAATGGGAATTGCCCATTTGGGACGAGTTGTTTTTACAAGGTATCATCAGCTCAACTCTTCCTGCTGCAGTTTTCTCTGTAATTGTACTCTTCTTTGTCTAAAAAGGCTGCCTGGGCTGTAGTTTTAGTGTTTGACTTCATATTTATAGAAGTTGAAGCAACTTATAAAGATGGTCATTATTCATCAACTTGCCCCTGGGTAATCTTGGTTTTTCCTTACTTTTAAATTTTATAGCCAATTTCTATTTGTAGCAGCTACTTTCTTTCTTTTGAATTCTGTTGGACCGTGCCTAAACTCAGCTAGGGTTCTTAATTGCATGTTCTTTTAGAGAATCTATATGAATTGTAGGCTTAGATACTATCAATGTGTTAAATAGTGTATTTCGCTTTTGTGTCTGTTTAATACCACTTATCTTTTTACCTTTGGCTTCTAACATCGTAAACTGTCAAACCTGTGCCAGCACATTGCAACTGGACAAATTAAGTTATTTAGTCTCCTTGGGACCAAGGGAAATCTAAATATTTAATTTTATTTCAATCACACCATTGGGTTGTTTACAACAATTCTGTCTGTCTGGGGTGCTAAAACCTCATATTAGGAATGAACATAGAGATCTCTGAACTGAATCTATTGTCAATTTGTTGCAATGTTGATTTATTCAAGAGTCAAACTGGTCTCTGTAAGCAGTTTTTGATTTACCTATGTTTTGCCATTATGTTCATTGACTTTCATCATGGAGTGGGTAGCATTTTGACTCCTTTAATGGATGGACTCTTGTGTTGTCTTCCAGCATACTGTGAGGCCAGGATCATACACTTGGAAATATCAGCGACCCCCTCCACGTAGGCAGCCTCCACGAAGATCCAATGTTGTGGATATGGATGCATTATATGATGTATTTGAGCACTTAATGGGCGAAGAAGAACTGGGCTTTGATGCTGATAATTTTTTTGATGAGGATTTAACAACAATGGATATGGCCTTAGGATTTATGCTGATGAGTATGGATTCAAGTGACTTATCCAGCGATGAGGAGAATGATTAGGCTAAGGATTTTTGCTCCGGTTATTATGTTTAGCCATATGTGGTGGCACATATTTCTTTTGCCCCCTGGACTTGGGAATCATTTTGGCTTCATGGAAGCTCAACTATTTAAGGATCTGGGACATGGTTTTCCAAACAATTGTTAAGTTTTATTATTATGCTGAATGATATTCAGGTTTCTTTGTGAAAATTTTGGTCACCGTGCAGTGTTAAGTAGTTGTATGTTTACTGAGAATTCCATATGCTACTTTCTCTATGTGCTTATGCCCACACATGTTTAGTGAAGTTTTCTGTACGTTGGTAATATCAAGCAAGATATTCTTTGACAAAACAAATTTCAAGTTTCATTCATCTAGAGACTCTCTTCTCGCTTACTAATGTTGTAAAGCAGTGATTCGTGAAGGATAGAACAAAAAGGAGCAATATTCCCCAAGTTATATGTTGCAAAGATGAGCTATTTTTGAGGGTAGATTGCTCTCATCTGTAGACTTGTTCGTTCAACTCTGTGATTTATAATGAATTGTCATTTTGTTCCTAGTGTTCATCACACTTTCACACTTCAGTAAGGATCAGTGTGAGGCATTTGAAGATTTGTGATAAGTGTGCTCAAACTTTGCAGCATGTGTGTTGTGGTGGTCATTTGGCAGAGGTGGTTGAAAGTCATCTTATAGTTGAAGATGGAAATATCATGATAGCTAAAGATACCAGGTTTGTGTCAACTGTCTATTATAAAATAAGGTATTTCTAATAACTTTTTCATCTATGCATTCAATCTATTGTTCAGCAAGTATACAGTGTTTGTATGTCTGCGTTTGTTGGTAATTTGCAAATTGGGTGAATAATACTGATATATTATTCCAAATTGCAAATATACATTTTTGGCAGATTTGGATGTATGAATCAGGCTTGGCGTCACCTTTGGTTTAATCTTGTCTATCAAATGCCCTATGTTATTGTAATTTTATAATTGAAATTTCTGTTTGGTATGTTTGTGCACGTCTGTTTGTTCGAATGTCTTGAAATATGAACTGTGCCGTATTGTCTTTGAATTGTGTCAAATTCCAGCCATCTGGAAGCCAGTGGACATTGAGCACCGTTTAAGTTAGGATGGTTTAGAGTCTTCTACTGCAGAACTTTGATTGCTTCAAGTATTTGTTTTAGTGGTGAATAAGTATTTTTTGTTATTGCCTATTCGAAATACTTGTTCAAGGCTCCAAACACTGGTATCTTAAATCTCTCCAAATTGTCCATGCATTCAATAGCTTTGCTCTAGGGTAATTCTTGCGGACCTATTTTTTTATGTTCATTTCTTCCATTAGTAGGATTTGGCAAAGACATTTTTGAAATTGTTGATCTGCATTTTGTCATTTCCCCTGGAGTTGTTTTGCAAGGAAGTTGTTTGAGTTTCCACATTTTTCTGTTATTTATCTAGGATGTTACTTTTTATCGTCTGCCAAGAACTTCCTTCGACAATGCTTACAGGTGTGTGTTTAAAACAATGGTCTTCTTAATATCTTTTATTGAAGATATCTTGCCAAGTGCAGGATATATTACTGAAATGGCTTCAATCATTAGTAAGATTGGTCTAAGCACTTGATCATATAGTAAACAGGATCTCCTTTTTTTAACTCGAGTAAACATATGGAAACGCAGGCAAATTTGGAAATAATGGATTAGTTATATACATGCAAGGAATGCAAGTTAGAACTACGTATTCCTGAGAAAACTTGTGTGGTAGGGTTGAAAAGAGTGAGAATAACTATATACTTTAGTTTTCTATTGATACCAACCTTTTGAACCATTGGCACGATTTAGATTAGATCATTACTGTACTTGTTATGTTTGTACGTACTAACTGGGATTGAATGATTATATATTGGCTTAGCCTGTATAGAACTGAGGTATGGAACATCTCAGAAGGACTGAACTTTTTTGACATATTGGTTGCTTGTACTTGAGGGATTTGAGTCAAGATTTTCAATTTTGGAAAAGTTCGATCTTACCGATAGAATCACTAGGAATTTTTTATTATAGATAATGTGAGCATAAGCATAATTTTTTTTAAGTAAAATAAAATGGAGTTGAAATGAAGGGAGAAAAAAGATGATAATCATGAGAGATGGTCACTCCCCTTCAAACGTACAAAACAGTAGTAGGTGACAAAGACTGCATAACACGTTTGATACCTAAATAACACCAGAATACACTCCTAATACCATTTAATTATAAGCGATAACATGTGGAATCCTACATCATTGTATAGACCGAACCTGACCATACGCAGCTTCCTGGAAGCTGCATAAGCCGCTTTGATTGGGTAAGCACGCTTGTTGACTTGTGCTCCGTGTCCCATTTCTTTCTTTCGTCAGGTATAGTATATTAAATTGTAGAAGGTTATAGGAAATATGTAGCATAAGGGTGTTTCTCTGAATTTTTAGTTACAAATAGTACACAAAGAAGTATCAGAGTGTCCAGGTCTTGGGGTGTTGTTCCTATTTATTCATTACATTTTGTTACTTGAGTGTTGTTCTCGTGAGATTTTGGATTTTGGTGAGTTGATTTTAAGGATTTTGAACAATGATCTTTGCGGTAATCCTGGTGAGTTTCATCTTCTACGTTTGCTTCATGTGTGTATTTCTCCTGTTTTCAACGAAGATGGTGTTCCTACTTCTTTGCCTTTTCGGGCCAAGGTTCTGCAGGCTTGTGTTTCTGTTCCTATGTTTTTCATTTTTCTGGCTCATCTTCTCGGTTCAAAATGATAACAAATCCAACCACGTGATCCTGTAATCCCCAAGTAAATCAAGCGTGTGATTTCTCCAGACGTGAGTGGACTGGGAAGAGCTGCTTGTTTTTCTCTTGTCTCAACCATCAAGGTAGATGTTGGGGGTGTTTGGTAGATAACGTTTTAAGCTATATTTCAGCTGATTAAAGAGTATCAGCTATTTGACATTAAATCAAGGGTGTGATTTCTCCTCAGGATTGGGAAGAGCTGCTTGTTTTTCATTTGTCTCAACCATCAAGGTAGATGTTGGGGGTATTTGGCAGATAGCGTTTAAGCTATATTTCTGCTGATTAAAGTGTGTTAGCTGTTTCACTATGTCAAACAGCTAGTATACTTATTTGGTTAAGAGCTGAGTTGATTGACTGATTCAACCCAACCAGCTATTTTTTGAAAAGCTACTTGGGAGTAACGTTTCAACCTATCAGTTAATAAAAATCTTACTCAAAGACAATTGCGCCTTCAAACTTATTTTTCCTCTTAAGCAACTGGTAATTCTCAGGTTTTTCACTTTAAAAAAAGAAAGTCATGATTCATGTAAATCTTCCTTAATCTCTTCAAACCTTCTTCTCCTAACACTTAAAATTTTTTGACTTGTCAATTATTATTATTGTTGTTGTTATTGTTGTGATTGTTGTTATTGTTTATTATATATCCTATGTTTTTATTAAAGTTATAAACTTAATTTATATAAAATTAAATATCTAAAATTTAAATTCTTATAAAAATATTCAATAAAATAATATTCATGTTCTTATAATTTTTTTAAGTTATGTTCTTATTGGTTATTTTACGATAATCAAATATCAGTTAATAACTAATAAAATCGGCCACCAATAAATGTAATAAGCTGCTAGCTAAAAAGGGTCGTTGTCTATTCCGGAGGATACAATGTGAAAGCCCAGAAGAGTGAAGAATCCATGGTGGTCGGTCCAAAAGTGGTCTGTTATTTTCTTCTCTAGACGACTAATGTATAGTTTTTGATGTTTACTTTTCTGGGTTTTTGGTTCTCATCACCTTTGTT
Source organism: Erythroxylum citrifolium (assembly GCA_026284465.1). NCBI lineage: Eukaryota > Viridiplantae > Streptophyta > Magnoliopsida > Malpighiales > Erythroxylaceae > Erythroxylum > Erythroxylum citrifolium. The sequence goes on from JANKOE010000004.1 coordinate 214,281, forward strand.
CGTAATCTACCAAACAAAACAGAAACACTGGCTCCTGGATTTGGGTTTAGAACCCAAAAACATCTCATACAAAGAGTTGATTATGTAAATGTGAAATACATTATAGATGTATGTGTGAATAACAAAACCTACCAAACAATATCAAATTAGTTTACCATAATAAACTGATTATTAATGCCTGACCAAAGGAAGCTTACCTAATGTTGAGTAAATGAAGTGTCTTCGAAGGAATCGCATTCACATCCACACGTGTTCCTTACAATCCCAAGCTTAGCTAATTTATTATTAATTTTAATCAGAATTTAAATATATAAAATAAACTGCATGACGATTTAGTAAAAAAAATTAATTAAATTTGAATATAATTTAAAAATTAAGATGAGTCATTACATTAATGATATTGGATTAATTTATATATAATATTTTTATAATTTTAACAAAAAATTAAAAAAGAAAATTTCAAAATTTTTATATATGATTTTTTTATTATTTTTAACGACAAATTTAAAAATGTTAAGATATAGAACTCTTAATAGATTTTAAGAAAATTTTATAAGCATTTTTATAATTTTAAATTTTGATTAAAATTATATACAATCAAATAAACAATAAATTAAATTTTAGTTAAAATTTTAAATTCAAATAGTTGATTAAATTAATAATTTAAAATAATTACTAAATTTAATTAGTTTGAATTGAGTTTAAAAATTAAGAAATATTATGTTTTTTACTCGAAGCAAGACAAAGACCCGTACCCACCCACCGCCAAAAGAGAGTTAGGCTAACGGCTACACGACACAACCCAACCGACAAAAGGACAGTAACGTTCATATGTGCAGTAATTTGTATGCATTCAATTCAAAAATAGCCGTTTTCTTTGCTTCTACAAGTTTCTTTCCAGCTGTCCACAGTCCACACACGCTTTTTTACTGCACAACAACATTCATCCAATCTCTATATATACCATAATTAACATACGCACCTTCATTCGCATCCAATATCTCTTGTAACTTGTGCTCTTTAAATCTACAAATCTCTTCTTCTTCTTCATCATCTTCAGTATCGACAGTTATTTCTTTTTGATCGTATCAATGGCATCCGAGAAGAGCACTTGCGTTGCGGTAGTATCCTTCATGATAATGATGATGATCGCTATCTCCTCCATCGCGACTGTTTCAGCACAAGATTTGGGTGATTTCGCACCATCGCCTGCTCCTTCCATGGACAAGGGAGCTGCTGCTGCTTCTTCTTCGTATTCAGTGGCAGGGATCGTGGTTTGCTCCTCGGTTCTTCTCTCCCTGATGCGTCTTCTCAATCACTAGATTAAATCAACAGATGCATTTCTTCATTTGTTGTTCTGTGTGAGGATTGGATTTTGAATCCGATTCTGGATTTTTTAGCTGTTGGGTTGAGAGAATAGAGATGTTGAGTGGGAGTGAGAGTGAGAGATTATTCATTATATGATTGATTTTGTTGCATACATATATACACCTACATAATAATAACATTATTATTTCACATTTATACTTATTCTTTCAATTATGGATTTTGTTCAGTTCATATGTTTGTCTCTTATTATTAAATCATTTGGGTAACATAATTAGTTACTGTAAATATTAACCAACAATAAATTGAACTCTTATTAATGTAAGATCACTGAGATTTACTGATAAAGGAGTTCAATTAAAACTTTAGAAGTAAAAATTTTAAAAATTACAAGAAGGTAAAATCGGGTGTTATTTGACCTCCTCAAATTATTTTTAATGAGTGATATTGATGTTGTTCAATCCGATGCATTTTTAACCAAAATTTATTTATTAAAAATAAAAATAAAAAATGATATTTTTTTAAATATTTTCTTATAATTTTTAAATTTAAGACAGCCCAAGTTTGAACTTGAAAAATTAAAAAGAAATTTAAAATTTCATATTTATATGGGAAGCATGAGCTTATACTATAGCACATGGATCACAAATGAAATCATTTGTTCTATAATTGTTGTACCAATGCTGTTTTATTGTATCTGGTCCGTATATTTTTATCTTTTCTTATTATCATCAACTTGTATGACTTGTAAATGTCTTAAATTTATAAAAATAATCTACTTTTGATATTATTAAAAATTGAACTAATTTAATAAATACGAATAATATTCTTGATTAAAATAAAAATTTAATTTCCCAATTTCTTAACTTTCTAAAAAATGGTTTTGAATTGATAAAAAAGGTCACAAATGTCAAGATTTAATATTTGTGGTGAAAAATAGTTCAGTAATTTAATTATGTAATTATAATGGAATCCATAATTATTAAGACAACTAAGAAACACATGGACTTGAGCTTGTTGGTGTCCTAAATTAAGACGAAGCTGTCATTTAGCTTTTTATCATGTGAGAGACGAACTGTAACCAATTATAGCCGTCCGTTTCATTTTATTTAATAATTACTTATCAAACGTAAGACCCGCTCCAACCAAAGACCCGGAGCCACAACAACTAAAAATAAGACTGGCCGTACCTTATAAATACCCCTTCCCACCTCCATTGTTTCTCAGGCTGCCTCCAAACTCAACTGACTCGAAGAAGCGCTTTGAATTTGAGCCAAAAGCATTCTTCGTTGTTTGTGTACTTTTCAGAAGAAAAAAGAAAAATGGAGATGAAGAAGAAGGTAGCTGTCGCCGTCCTCTTCGCCGCCGCCTCCGTGAGTGCAGTGGTGGCGCAAGAGCCAGCTCCTGCTCCCGCACCAACTAGCGGTGCCTCTGCATCCAGCCTCGTTGGTTCTCTGCTTGGGGCTTCTCTTGCGTCATTCATTGCTCTCTACTTCCAATAAATTCGAAAAAAAAAGAAAAGAAAAAAGTTGAGATGAAGAGCTTCAAAAGAGGCAACACAACACACACACTCATTCATCATTTAGTGTTGCTTTATGTTTCATGCATCTGTTTGTACTTCGTAATGCTATGAAAATTATCATATCTTCTTTTGGAGTTCATTTAACTCTTTCTTCTTCTTCCTTTTTTTTTAATAAAGAGAAGCCAAAAATTACACAACTAGTTGAGATAAAAGGATTCATGATAAGTTCTCTAAAAGCATGATGCGGCATCTTATAGGTGTTGTATCAAAACAAATGATTCTGACATTAAAATGACCTACATAGTTAGCAAGTTAGTCAGCGCATTTGTTGCTCTCTCGATATATGTAACGATGAACAACAATCCAGTTTTTATTGAACAGTTCGCTAATGCTAGAACTATAGGATTGAGATTCCCGACTCGGTGATCCGAAAAAGAGAAGATAACGATCATTGCTGTAACATCTATTTCAAATTTGACCGATCAGTACCTCAAATTTCACGCGAGCTTCAGCTCAATATAAACTTCCCAGCGTTTCACAATTACTGGAATGTATCAGCCAATATTTTGAGTGAACCCTCCTGGCCAGACTCTTTCTACTTCTTTCCCACTTCTCATTTATATCTTTTTGCAAACTTGCCATTTAATTCCTTATGCTATAATTCTCCTTCCTACACGAAACTATTTGTCTGTTATATTTCAGTTATTATTTATTCACTTAAAATAAACTATTAATAAAGTTCTTTCTTGACTTATAAATAAACAAATACCATATAAAATAAAATTTTAGTTTTATTTTCAAATAAAATAACAAATTTAAAAGTGTCCAATTTTTAAATCACATATAATTGACATTTAATTGATACTCCAAACAAGCAAAAATAGCTTTTTAATCTAATCTATACAATTTTGCAAAATTAATTACTAAATTAAAAATTGTTACATTAAAAATATCTTAACAAATAAACACTATTTACTTTTATTATCCCTTTTTTTCCCATATCTTAATTAATAACAGATACTCTTTAACATATTGAATAGTATACAATTAAAATCCAGCCTTCAACGAAAGATGGGACTTCAAATACGCGGATCGATAGCCCCTTCTCTTCTTTGTATTCCATCCCAACAGCTTCTTTGGCACGAAGAACTTGAAACAGAGTACTTAGATCCAACATATACAACCCAAGATTTCGAATCTCATAGTAAGCCTTAAAAAACCAGTATTAATTGTAGAAACTAAGGGCAAAAGGTTGTCAAATATATATATATATATATATAGGCTAAGGTAAACACTCCCTAAAAGCATTAAATCAAAATGGAATACCATCATCTCGTCCATCTTACGCACAAAATTTGATCTAGTGTGTATATACCAGCCTCGAGGATCGAACAACTATTCTTTTCTGCATACCCTACAAAACCCAAATATTTCCAAAAGAAAAAGCCTGCTTTTGCTAATCATGTCTCCATCCACCACCACCAATTTTCAAAATATCCCTTTAGAGAAAAAGAGATTTAACTGCTTGCTGGATCCTATGTTGTCTAGGACAAGAAGCATTTGACGTCAAGATTCAGACATTCCGGGGAATGATTAACTGGAGAGATTTAGAGCAAAAGAACAGAGAAAACATTTGCCGAATTATGCGGTACCCGAATTCATATCTGGCTTAGGCTCTGTTCGGACATAAGTAAGACTGCGTGTAGTAGGGGAAATAATATTATTCACAGAACCCGAACTACCACTACCGGCAGTGGTGGGTTGAGCATCTCGCTTCCACTGCAAACTTCGGGCTCCAGGTTTCAGAGGAAGGCGAGGTCTAAACTGAACAGACATGCCCCTAGGGAAAGGAACTCTACCGAACCTAGCTGCTACGAAAGGAGAGCCACGGGCAACACGAGGCCATGTCATCGGAGGGGTAGCTTCTTGATTTGTTGAGCTTCTCTTCACAATCTACAAAAGGAAAATGATGGTCATATCCTAATCCATGTGGCCATGTCATATGTAAAGGAAAGAAACCAAAGTACATGTAAGATCCACAAAGTGTCCACTAAATTGTCATTTTTTAACCCACAGAAAGGACACTATTTTTTATATGTGCATCTTGAATTATATGAAGAAAGGCCCTCAAAGTTGAGGCGCCATTGAGATATAATTTGGTCATTTAGCATCTAAAGATTACTGTTAGAGACCAAAATCTCTAACACAAACTCTGTCACAAAACAGAGTTCTACACAGCCAACAGTAGCGAAGCTACTGCTTGGAATGCCCACCCTCAAATTTTTTTTTTATTAAATAAGAATAGAAGATATGCAAATGCCCATGGTAGATTGGATACATTGCCCCCCCTGGATTGGATACATTAACCCCCCTGAAACAAATTCCTGGCTTCGCCACTGACAGCCAACAATATCGCACACACAGCCACAGAACTAACACACAGCAGTGATAGAATAAGAATAGAGATGAATATTGATAACTAAGTATATTGATATGCTAGACTTCGAGGGCTAGCAGCCTCCTCAGTAGCTAATCTTCGAGGGTTAGCTAACCTCCCTACAATAACCAATCACCAAATCATATCTGAATGCCTATCCTCCTCCCCCTAAC
>JANKOE010000004.1:219838-232736 GCA_026284465.1 Erythroxylum citrifolium
TCTTCGAGGGTTAGCTAACCTCCCTACAATAACCAATCACCAAATCATATCTGAATGCCTATCCTCCTCCCCCTAACCCCCTTTTATTCTCTTCTTGTAACTAACTCCTTATTTCTATATTTCTTCTGGAACCTTTCTAGAACCTAGTCGAACCTAGTCTCAACAATTACCTTTAGAATTCTTGACATAAAAGAGGTGCCATCAAGAGATAATGCATTATCAGCTGCCTCTTTGCGCATGAACTCCACATAAGCTGACCTACATCAAGGTTACCACTTAGTCATACAAAATGATCGACGGGAAAAGAATGGAAACAAGGAAAAAGAAGAAAAGAATATAAGATGCTTCACCCTTTTGGTTGTCCTGTTGCTGCATCAGTAACAATAACCACCTTGAGCACTTCTCCAAATTTATTGAAATGCCGAGAGAGGCCATCCTTGGTAGCAGCAAAATTGACCTGCATATAGGACAAGGGGAAATCATCAGAGAAAGGGATAATCTTTTCAAAACGGCTAGTCCATGAGTGAAGGTAATTACATTGCTAACAAAAATAGTTCGTGAGTCAGCAACCTCCAAGGGCCGACCAGCAGTAAAAGAACCTGATAAGATCACATGCGCAACAGAAAAAACATATTATCAATCTGCTCAACTTTAATAGCAAGATTAGAACAGGAAGAGACTGGGGAAAGAAATCAAAGTATCATGCCATCTAAAAGCTCAAAATGAAATCAACACAAACTAGATGACAAAACTTTTCTCTTTTCCTCGTAGCATTGAAGGCCAAAAAAAAACAAAAAAGCAATATGCACCTGGCACAGATGGTAGGATCTTTTGGGATTCTGCCTCAGTTCCAGTGGCAATTTTTACCTGACAATCATTAATGCCATATCATCAAAATTTAGCCTTAAATATGAAAAAAGGTGGCAAGAGCAAGTATCAAAATGAATGAAGCTCAAAACAAACAAGACCATCTTACATTTCCATTACGGATCATTACAGGGTCGTTATTTCCCTTCAGAAATCGTGTCCCAGATTTCCCCAGTTCTGCTTCAGCACCAAGGGAAGAGTTTTGATTATCCAGATCTGCAACCCGCCTCGATTCCATATAACGAGGCTGTCTCCAAGAATTTACGTCCGCAGAAATGTTTCCTAATTTCCCAGAGGTCCTTACAGCCGAGCTTAGCTGACTCTGATTCTTATTTTGAGAAACTTGCAAACCGTCAGCAAGCTTCTTATTTGCACCATGATGCAGCATAACCGAATTCTCATTCATGTTTCCGCCATATGCAACCATTTGTGAAATGTTTGTATGCCTATGGTCAATAGCATTGTCATCATCATAGCCTTCATTATCTGAAAATGAATCAGAAGTTAAACTAGTTCCACTTCCTCTAATATTTTTTTCCCCCACATTCCCTACATAATCAACTCTTTGGGAATAATTTGAAAAGGTATCTTCTGGAATTTCATTCAATTCTTCATACTCTTCATCATCAATAGAACCCTCTCTTAATCCATCAACTAGCTCAAAGTTCTCTAAAACATCTGCAGTATGGCCAAGTCGGTCAAACACACTTCCTTTAGGTTTGGATTTCATAACATCTTCAGCAGCCTCTTGCACTGCTTTAGTGACAGTAGCCAATGCATTTGGAACTCTTGCAATAGATGAAATTCTCCTAGGATGATCCACCAATGATGATTCATCAGCAGAAGTGGACACCACAGATCGAAGACGCTTTACTGGAGACTTTTTTGCTGAACCAGATGACTTCAAAGTTCCTACAGCATCTCGTACTGCAAACTGAAGTAGTCGTCGGGGAGCATTGATAGTTGCTTGAGACAATTCCTCCCTCTGCAGAAAAATTCAGATAGCAATTGTAATGCGAAGTACTTTGCACGCATACATTGTTTGGTTAGCTACAGCCAGGACATGTAGTTACATCTAATGGTAGCACAAAGAACGAGTAGATGTACCACAGTATATTTCAGAATTCGAAATGCCTAAAGCTGCCATATCATAGCATAGAGTAGTTAGCAGGAAAGAACATGTTAAGACTTAAAGAGTTACCTTAATATGCTGTCGCTCCTCATGCCGCCTCCTTTTCCTATGTTCTGTAGGTGGAGGAGATGCAGATCTTTCAGTTTGATTAACCTTTTGGCGACTTTTTGCCTCCGTATGGCTAGTGTCAAAATCATGTTTCCAAAGAGGCTCCTGCTCATTTCTATCTCTCAACAATCCTTTCCAATCTTTTTTGTGCCGCTTTCTGGTTAAAGTATCTGACTTCCCTTTTTCCAATTTGAAATCCATACTTTGAGATTCACTTTTCCCAGACTGATCTTCCACAGTGGCTTTTGTTTTAAGTGTTTCATCTCGATTAGACTCCAGAGGGTGGACATATTCGTCCAAATTAGAAGCAAGGTGATCCCACAGCCTGTTTGAACAATAAACAGCACATAAGAACCTTACACATGATATTAAACCAAACATGGCCACTGATCCCTAAAAGCAAAACTTCTCAGCAGTCAAATTAAGAAGCAAATTACCAAGACACAAAAGATTCGCTATCGTCTCCCAAGAAAACATCTAATTCATTCTTTGCCTCATCTTTACGCCTGCCGTTTCTCAGCAACACTATCACATATTCCTGGCAATTCAAATGAGAGGTTAAAAAATTTTAGTTGCCAAATCTCATAAAAGAATAAATGCATAATGTCAATACATCACTTCCTAAACAAACCCCAAATAACAAAACCCGTACAAGAAAGTAAATAACGGAAACAAGAGAACATTGCATTCTTTTCCATCTGAAGAACCCTTAAGCAATTATTAGGTACAGCATGAACAACCAGCAAATGGAATATCCTTAATCAACAAAGAGATACAGTATTTTTTCTCAAGGAAAATCGAATACGCTCATCTTTGGGTTCAGCCACGCCTCAACAACCATATAAGGGTGCGAATAGAGTCACGACTCGTCCGTACTGATGCAAATTTGCACATAATAAAATTCCACGATAATGATATTACGCTAGCCAGACAAGTGCATTCATGCCAAACAGTGCGTGAACAATATTGTTTAATTTATATAAACAGACAAAAGAAAGAATCCAGACAATGTTCACCACAACAGCATTTATAATGTAGGTTTCTTCAAACAAAAAGTAGCGATACGAATGAGCAAGATACGAACCACAAGAGTGTGATCAGTGTAATCGCCCATGAACTCCTTGAGCTTATCCATCACTCTATCTCTTAACTGAGCAACTCCCTCTGCACTGAAATTCACCTTAAATATTCTCTCCTCCACGCTCCCCATGTCTACTCTCTATTCTCTAACCCTAGGGTTTGGGTTGAGAGCCGATTATAGAAGCAGCTTAGCTTAGATTTGTCATAAAAGGATAGGGATTGAGAATTGGGTGATTTTGGGGATTCATGGAGGAAAACCCCTTCTTCCAGAGTTAGGCATGGTAAAACCAAATTTATATTTAACTCCCAAAACAAAAAAAGGAAGATCACTATTCGTCAAAAAAAAAAAAAGATCACTATTCGACCCAAACCCAAAATTGGGCCAACACCATCTTATCAAACCCAACTCAGAGCAAAGTCCAATGTCCACTTAGCCCAATAACCACTTTTTCATTCCCTTTTTTTTACTTTAATCTTTTTTAGTATTTAAACCAAGAGATATTTCCAACATGTTATTAATTTTCTTATATTATAAATAAGGATGGTAATGAGTCAGCTCTGTCAATTTTTTAAAATAAATTTCTTAAAATTAAAAATACAAAATAACATCTATTTTTAATTGAGTTCGAACCTGAGTTGTCCAAACCCAAGCTTATCCCGAACCAAACTCTTCTAAACAACATGATGTCATTTTACTTAAAAAATTAGACCTCGAATCAATCTGGGCTGAGCGTGGCATATGAACTGACCTATTAAAAACACCCAAATTTAGACTCATAAACTAGTCTATTGTCGTCCTTAATTATAAATAGACAAAATGAAATCATTTTTATAACCAATAAATGTCGACTTATTATTGTATCTATTGATGGTGAATGGCATACATGGGATGAAGGACTCGAGGAGTTAATGTGTTCTTATTTTCATCAGCTATTTGCTTCCGACCAAGGGGATATGGATTTTGTATTGAGTTGTGTACATCCGAAATTAATTGATGAGCATAATCAGTTCCTAAAACTGCCTTTTACGGAGGCTGATGTTCGATCAACTTTTTTTAGTATGCACCCTAATAAGACATCAGGACCTGATGGTTTTAACCCAGCTTTTTATCAAAAATTTAGGGATATAGTTGGTTATGATATTACTACTGCTTGTTTGGATGTTCTGAATAGTAGTGTGGCATTGCCTTGCTTGAATAAAACTAATGTTGTGCTCATCCCTAAACACTCTACTCTAGAGAATGTTTCTGATTTATGGTCAATCTCCTTATGTAACGTCATTGAGAAGATAGTTTGTAAGGCTTAGGCAAATAGAATGAAACACTCTTTGACGCTGACTATATCTAAAAATCAAAGTGCCTTTGTGGGTGGAAGATTAATCACGGACAATGCGATTGAAACAATGCATTGGCTCAAGGGGCGAACCAGGGGCAAGGATGCTTTTGTTGCTCTGAAAACAAACATGAGTAAGGCATATGACCGTATTGAGTGGAGTTTTTTGGAGAATATGATGCTTAAACTGGGTTACTGAACCGATTGGGTGGAGAAAATCCTGCGAACAGTCACTTACACTTTCTATCACGATGCCAAAATTTTTGGGCCTATTGTTTGTTCCTCAGCGGGGATTACGACAAGGCGACCCCTTGTCCCCCTATCTTTTTATTTTGTGTTATGAAGCTCTAATGGTAATACTCAATTTTTTTCAAGAGACAAGTCAGTTGCATGGCTGCAAAATTGCAAAGAGTGCTCCTCCAATCAGTCATTTGTTTTTTGTAGATGATACTTTATATTTCTTCAAAGCGACTTTAAGGGAAGCAGAAGTGATTAAGTCCTGCCTGGATATGTATCAGATGGCTTCGGGCCAGCTTGTGAACCTAGCTAAGTCGGAGATGATTTTTACCCGCAATACTCCCCAAGTAGTGAAAGATGAAATTTAACAGCTGTTACTAATCCGAGAAGTTTCGAGTTTCTCCAAATACTTGGGACTTCCGACTGTCATTGGCAAATAAAAAAAGGAGGTGTTTCAATTTGTGGTTGATAAGGGTTGGCGATGATTACAGGGATGGCGACGCAAGCTTTTAAGCTTTTAAGCAGAGCAGGGAAAGAAATCTTGCTAAAATCGTCATACAAGCTATTCCAAATTATTTAATGCAACTGTTTCTTCTGCCTATCGGTGCGCTTGATCAAATAGAGAAGCTAATGAATAGGTTCTGATGGGAACATTCAGATTCACAAGGAACAGCTATTCATTGGTCCTCTTGGGAAATTATGTCTCAGTCGAAGCAATAGGGTGGCTTAGGATTTCGGCGGCAACGGGACTTCAATTTAGCATTGGTGGCGAAACATGGGTGGAGGTTACTTAGTAGACCTCATTCATTGCTGACAAGAATTTATAAGGCTCGCTACTTTCCTCAGCGTAGTTTCCTATAAGCAACAAGTGGATCGAACCCGAGCTGTATGTGGCGGAGTTTCCTTAAAGCACAAGACATCCTCAGAGAAGGTACCTTATACAAAGTTGGACGTGGAACGACGATCTCAGTTTTCGATGACCCATGGATTACCTCTCTCTCTAGTTTTCGAATACACTCGGCAAATACTGCAGGCAAGGAGAAAGTCACTATTGCTGACCTTCGCAGCAAGAATGGATGGCAGTGGGACTCGGCAAAGCTTGATATGTTACTATCCAGGTGGCTGCTGTTAAGAAAATCCCTTGTTTAAGACATGCTTGCGATGACGTTTGGACTCGGTTGGCAAATAAAAGTGGTCTCTATACTGTTAAAAGTGGCTATAGGTTGCTGATGCGAAGAATTCATGTTAATCACTCCTTATTGACTTTACCATGGCGTTGGTTATGGAAGTTAGATTTACCAAAGAAGATTCTCAACTTTTTATGGTGTTGCTTTCATGATTTTTTGACGATGAAAGGCAGGTTAAGATATCGGCATGTTGACATTGATGTGGTTTGTCCTTTATGTCACCAATAAGTCGAAATAATTTGCTATATAATATTTGAATGTGTCTCTGCCAGGGCCGTATGGTCTTGGAGCAAATTGCCGATTAGTTTTCATGTGCAGTCTCTCTAACAGTGACTACAAGACGTTATGTCGCTTTGGACTATGGAGCAACAGCAGCACGATGTAGTGATTATATGGGAGATTTGACGATCCAGAAATGAATTTATTTGACACCAGCAACGTCCCTCAGCTGGCACAATCTGCACAGTAGCTGACTGTCTTGTTTCAAAGTGGAAGGCAGCAGTGGCGACAAGGAAAGTTGGTGTATTCTCTACTGCAGAGTCGTCTCCAATGAAATGGGAGCTGCCTACTAAAGGTACTTTGAAATTAAATGTTGATTCCATGTTTCAACATGCTTCCAGTGCAGCAGGTGCAGGATGGATCCTTCGCGATCATCTGGGCTATTGCTTAGGTGGTGGTATATGCAATAGTGGTGTGGTGGAAAACCCAATTGTCGCAGAGGTAGTTAGTTTGCAGGAGGCGCTTAGTTGGTTGAAGGGAGCTGTTGTTGACAGGCGGATTGTAATTGAATTAGATTGCCTGGAATTGGTTGCAACTATTCGAGGAAAACAAAATGGTTCTTATCTTAGTGGTTTGGTTTTCGATATTAAAAGCTTGTTAGATCAGTTTAGATCTATAGTTGTTTCTCATGTTAAGAGGTCAGCGAATCAAGTCGGCCATATGTTAGCATCAGCATCTGGTTCTGTTTCTGGCTCTCGCTTTTGGGGTTCTGTTCCCCCTGATTTCATTTATGATGTAATGACCTTTGATCTAGTATGATACTATCCATTACTTTTCAAAAAAAAAATTGTAGGTACCAATTCATTGCAGCACACATAAATATTATAAATTATTGTAAATAGAAATTTTACTTTTCATGTGCTTATCTAATTTATAAACATCACCATTCTTATCACCATGTTTTATACGTATTGCGTTACATAATTTTATATGTTTAGTTATACATATTTATCAATATTTTGTATTGTTATTAATTCACATTAGATATTCGTTTATCGAAAATAATATTTCTACCGTATAAGAGTAAAAATACGTACTATTAAACCTCTTCAAACCTTATATGTCAACATGATTCTTATTGATTTTTGTATCGTCGTAATCGTTGTTACTGTTTATAACTAGAGTTGGATTACAAGTTTATACTTAATGAATGAGTCAGAGAAAGAAGCAAAGAGGGAAAAAGGAAAATTTAGGTATAGTATATTACAAATTAGTGCATCTTAATGACTTCGTTCCTTTTTTATTTCCACTGTCATTTGTTTAGTTGAACAGGTCATGTGTCTGTTGCTATTTTCCTGGGATAAAGTGGGTTAGTAGCAGAGAGTCAGTAACAGAGTATTTTTCACTCTGATTTAGTAGGATATTTTGGGAGTTCTTTTAGGGAATTTGTTATGTATTTAGTTTATAAGTATTCACATCTGATGTAATTCTTCTTTATGCTTTCAATAATACATCAGCTTATTCTCCAAGTAATTGTCTTTGCCCATTGCTTCGTTAAGGGTTTTTCGGTTTTAATTTTGTTTTATGGTATCAGAGAAAGGTTAGGGCTCTTCTACCTTTACTTTCTTGTTGACATTTGAGAAAACTCTTGTTTTGTATTATGGAGCTGTTTAATGGGGGAAGTGGTGCTAGTGCACAAAATGGCGTTGAGAAACTTGTAGGCACAAACTACAAGTATTGGAGAATGTGTATGGAAGCTTATCTTCAAGGTTAAGACTTGTGGGAATTGGTGGCTGGGTTTGATTCAGAGATTCCATCGGACACCTCTGATAATGTTGAACCACGAAGGAAATGGAAGATTAAATGCGGGAAGGCCTTGTTTGCCTTGAGGACGTCCATTAGCAAAGAACTCATTGATCATGTTCGTGATGTTGATTCGCCAAAGCAAGTCTGGGAAACTCTTGAAAGGTTATTTTCCAAGAAGAATACAACAAGGTTGCAGTTCTTGGAAAATGAATTAGCAATGACAACGCAAGAAAGTTTGGCAATTTCAGAATATTTCTTGCGAGTAAAAAATATTTGTGTAGAGATTTCAGAATTGGATATGGATGAGAAGATCAGTGAAGCTCGTTTAAGAAGATTTCTCATTCGGGGGCTAAAGAAGGAGTATACGCCTTATATCACCTCCATTCAAGGATGGGCAAAGCAACCATCAGTTGAAGAATTGGAGAACTTGTTGTCTAATTAAGAAGCTTTGGCTAAGCAAATGGGGAAGAATTTCAATTCTGAAAATGATGATGTCCTTTTCTCTAAAGAAAGACCAAATCAAGGTGATTGAGAAGAAAGTACTTATAGGAGAAAAGCTACTGGCAACACTCCACAAAGTAACAGATCTATCAAGTGCCATCGATGTGGGATGCTTGGACACATTAGGAGAAATTGTCGTGTGAAGATCTCCAAAGCAAATGTTGTTTGCGAAGATGAAGAAGAAGACGATCAGCCCAAGTGGGAGCAATGTTTCACTATTGAAGCAGTTGTAAGGGAAGACAAGGCTGCTCATAAATCAACATCAGACCAATCTCACACTAACTATGTTGATTTCAAGGAGGAGTGGATCATCGATTCTGGTTGTTCGCACCATGTGATTGGCGATGACTCATTATTTTCGGAGCTACGTCAACATAATGGAGAAAGAATGATAGTTACAGCTGACAACTCCACCTATCCAGTAGTGAAGGAAGGTGTTGCTAATACAAACATCAAACTAAATGACATCTATCATGTTCCAGGTTTGAAGAAGAACTTAGTTTCAGTATCTCAAATTACCAGTGCTGGAAAGTATGTATTGTTTGGCCCTAATGATGTGAAAGTGCTTGATAATATGAAAAATGTTGTAACTGATGTTGTTCTTTCTGGTAAGAAGAAAGGCTCTCTTTTTGTCATGTCAGCTGGGGATGCGTATGTAAAGAAAACCAGTCAGACTGATAATGAAGCAATATGGCATCCTCGATTGGGACATTTGGGCTATCAAATGCCACAACAAATCTCCTCGAAGAAGTTGTTAGATGGCTTACCAACTCTGAAAATTGTACATGAAGAAGTGATTTGTCAAGGTTGTCAATACGGTAAATCGCATCGCCTTCCTTTCAAAAGTTCATCTAACCGCAGATCAAATCCATTTGAATTGGTGCACACAGATTTGATGGGACCAACAAAAACAACAAGCAATAGTGGCTATCAATATGCGATGATATTGGTACTTGGGTGTATTTTTTTGAAAGAGAAAAGTGAAGCACTCTTCAAGTTCATTGAATTCAACAGTATTGCAGAGAAGGAGTTTAGCCAAAAAATAAAGTGCCTAAGAAGCGATAACGATGGAAAATTTATGTCGGCTGACTTCTTTCAATTTTGTGAGAAAAATGGGATTCAAAGACAAATGACATGTCCCCCTCAGCAAAACGGAGTTGCAGAAAGGAAGTTGGCACATCTTGCTTCGACAAGTCTTTCATGATTACATGACAAGAACCTTCCTCGTGAGCTTTGGGCAGAAGCTTTTTCATGTGCATGTCATGTGATAAATCGTTTACCTCCATGGCCAGGTAAGGAAAAAGCTCCTTTTGAATTATTGTATGATCTAAAGGCTAATGTTAGTTATTTTTGGGTATTTGGTTCCATTTGCTATGTTCATATTCCTAAAACTAATCGAACTAAACTTGACCTGAAAGCAAAGAAATGTGTTTTTGTTGGCTATGACTCAAGCAGGAAAGGATGGAAGTGTATGGATCCAGAAACCAAAAAATTTGTGACGTCTAGAGATGTTGTATTTGATGAGGTGTCATCTTGAAGTACAACCCAAAAATCAGATTTAAAGAGTGTTGCACCTGATGATAGTCAAAATAATACATCATTCTTCCCTGAAACTAATTCACAAGGAAATGATGAATCTCTTGTCCCAACAATGGATTCTTCGATCTTAGAAAATGGTGAACAAATAATTAGAAGATCGGTTCGAGAGAAAAAGCAACCAGAATACCTCAAAGATTATGAAGTACAACTGAATCATTGCACTGTGACCTCATGCTTCTTTGCTAGAGCATCAGATGAAGAAGAACCGACATGTTATAAAGAAGCTAAAGGCTGTCAACAATGGGAAACAGCAATGCAAGAAGAAATTGAAGCCTTAAGAAAGAATGATACATGGGAACTTGTACCAAGGCCAGAAAACTACAATCTAATCACTTGTAAATGGGTTTATCGATTGAAAAAGAAGTTGGACGGTACAATTGACAGATGCAAAGCCCGTCTAGTTGCTCGTGGGTTTTCCCAAAGTTACGGACTGGACTACAAGGAAACTTTTAGTCCAGTAGCAAAAATGGTGACTGTGAGATCAATTTTTTCACTTGCTGCCTTTAGAAATTGGAAGCTATGGCAACTAGACGTAAAGAATGCATTTCTTTACGGCGAGTTGGATCATGAAGTACTAATGGAACAACCTCAAGGGTTCATCTCCAAACAATTGCCTAACCATGTTTGCCAATTGAAAAAGGCGTTGTACGGCCTCAAACAAGCACCACGTGCTTGGTATGGTAAAGTTGCTCAATACTTCATCTTTTGTGGATTTAAAGTTTCTAATTCAGATTCTAGCTTGTTTGTAAAGTTAGAATCAAAAATCCATTTGCTAATCTTGCTATATGTGGATGATATGATAATTACCGGAAGTGATGAAGCTGAAATTTCTCGTTTAAAAAGTGATTTGTCAATTCAGTTTGAAATGAAAAATTTAGGTGAAGTTGGTTGTTTTCTTGGTCTAGAAGTGGAGAGATCAGACCAAGGGTATTTTATATCCCAAAGAAGATATGCAAAGAATTTATTGCAGCGCTTCGACATGGGGGAGTCAAAACATATGGCAACTCCCATGGAAATTAATCTCAAGATGAAGAAAGATAAAGAGCATTTGTTGAAGAATGCTAGATTATTTCGACAGCTTGTTGGTAGTCTAATTTACTTAACTATCACAAGACCAGAAATTGCATATTCTGTTGGTATTGTTTCTCAATTCATGCAAAATCCAACAGCTTCTCATTTAGATGCAGCAAAAAGGATTCTACGCTATATAAAAGGTTCTGTCAATTATGGTCTCATGTACAAGAGAGAGAATGATTTTGTATTGGAGGGATTTACAGATGCAGATTGGGCAGGTAGTGAGGCTGATCGTCGCTCAACTTCAGGGTATTGTTTTAACATTGGCTCTGCTGCTGTGTCTTGGTGTAGTAAAAAGCAATCAACTGTTGCTCTATCCAGTACAGAATTTGAATACATAGCAGCAACAATGACAGCACAAGAATGCATTTGGTTAAAGTGTTTGATGGGAGATATTTTTGCGAAAGTGGATTATGCTGTAAAGATTCAATGTGACAATGAAAGTGCTATCAAGCTTGCCTCAAATCCAGTTTTTCATGGAAGAACAAAACACATTGAAGTTCGTCACCATTTTATTCGATAAAAAGTTTTGAATCAAGAAATTCAGTTGAAAGGGATACATACCAGCAATCAAGTAGCATATATATTTACAAAGGCTCTAGCCAAGCCTGACTTTGAAAAGTTTAGAGCTACTCTTGGTGTCATTGATATTAAGTATGCACTAAGGGGGAGTATTACAAATTAGTGCATCTTAATGACTTCGTTCCTTTTTATTTCTACTGTCATTTGTTTAGTTGAACAGGTCAAGTGTCTGTTGCTATTTTCCTGGGATAAAGTGGGTTAGTAGCAGAGAGTCAATAACAGAGTATTTTTCACTTTGATTTAGTAGGATTTTTTGGGAGTTCTTTTAGGGAATTTGTTATGTCTTTAGTTTATAAGTATTCACATCTGATGTAATTCTTCTTTATGCTTTCAATAATACATCAGCTTATTCTCCAAGTAATTGTCTTTGCTCATTGCTTCGTTAAGAGTTTTCTAGTTTTAATTTTGTTTTATTGTGATCATAATCCTAGTTGGTGTGCTCGTAGGAGTGTTAAATCATTTTCTTAATCCTGAAGTTCCTGCCTTCTCGATCGTCAATGTTAGCGTCAACAATCCACCACGTTCTACTGGGAATGACACAAACGTTTGGTATGAGATAGCAGTCATGGGGAAGAACAGAATTCGAGATAGAGGGATGAAAGTTTGTCATGATCAGGAAAAAAAAAAAAAAAGGGGAGGTCACAGCCACATTATTGTCTAAGGGTCGGAGAGTGGGTGAAGGAGGGTTTCATGTATGGCATCAAGATATGCTGATTCATCGAACAAAGTTTAAGTAGGTTTAACCAACGTGAACGAAGCTTTGCCTCCTAATATTGGTAAATAAATTTTCGTTGAAATTCCTTTTTAGATGTGTAATTGAAATTTAATTGTTGAATTAATTGAGAAAAATATATTGTTGAATTAATTGAGAAAAATAGTGTCTTAAAAATTGAATTGAAAGTTAAACCGATAAGACAAAAAGTTTAAGATTTAAAAAGTTCGTTCAGAATTAAATCGTCATAAAATCAACTAAATATTATATAAAATTAAAGAAATTTGAAAGTTATTGTAAGAGAATGTTCTTACCTAATGAAGAATTTGAAGTTTAATTGAAAAATAAATTATTAAATAAAAATTATTTTTAAGACTTATTAATTTAAAAAATTGACTGATTAATCAATAAATTGATATGTTTTAACAATAAGAGTTATTAAAATAAATTAAACTAAAAATTT
>JANKOE010000004.1:307203-324387 GCA_026284465.1 Erythroxylum citrifolium
TTCAATTCTAATTTCATTAATGTAATTGAATTCAATTCATACATGAATTCAATTCACTGTGTACCAAACAGCCTGTTTATAAAGTTATAGATAACTATGTCTCTTATTATTTTAGTGTCTATTTGGTTGAACTTTTGAAGGGGTGAATAAACATGTTTTTACGCAGCAAAAGCTTTTTTTTAAATGACTGTTTGACTGTAAAATAAAAAAGATCACTTTTTTAATAGATATTTTTTTTGGTAGTCAAAATACAATTTTTTGAAAACTCAAATCTAAAACTTATAAAAAAGTACTTTTTTAGGTAGATTATTTTAGATTAATTAATAAACCTATTTTTTTTGACTCTTTTACCCTTTTATTTTACACATAATTTTTACAATATTCATAAACTCATCTTTACATTTTTTCTGGGATCTATATAATATTATTTAGCTTTTTATTATATGTTTTAATATTTATTTTCAATATTAATTTTACTTATGTTATAATCCATATAAAAAATTTAATTTCGATATTTTTTCATATGATTTACAATTATATAATAATTAATATATTGTGCTTTGTATATTGTTTAATATACTTTAAATAATATTTATACGTATAAATAATTTTTATTACAAAATAAAATATAGTTAAAATTAATAAAATATTTTTATATCTTTTTTAAAAATTATTTTTTAATTAACAGTCAAATAATGAAGTGACTATTTAGAAAACTTCACTAGCAAAAACCCTATTCTCAAAAGCTATATAGTGTATAAGGAAAAGTATGTTAGTCTGTTAGAAACATGCCTCTCTTGATACGCCAATCTTGCCCGTCAAGCTTCTCATCTTTTGTCAGCCAAATCCCCGCTTAGCTCCGCGCTTCATCATCTTACGCTGGAGGCTTGGACCTCTGCCCAGTGCCTGCCTCTCAAGAACGAGAGAGAGAGAAGCCGGAGACGTTGAATCAGAGGCAGAATTGTGATCTCGAGTTACCCCGTGAGGAGGTGAGATTATTTCTTCCATCGCTTGTGAATTATTGTTTCTAAATTTTCTTGACAAAGTCTACAATCCGTAGAGATTGCGGTATTCAAGTTGTTTCGATCTGTTTTGCCATTCGTAACATGTGGAAATTGGCACGAGTGTTTTTTTCAGTTGATTTTGATTCTGGTGTCGCGTGTATACTGATAATCGCATTTGCTTAGTATTGTTTATTCAACATCGGCAAGCTTCAACTGCAGATGAATCGAGTCTTTGAGAAGGAGAACTCCGTCTGGGGGTAGCTAGACGAGAAGTCCAGAAATCAGAATTGACGAGCTAGTTAACAATTCTAAAGAAGTTGAAGTTGGCTTCAACTTGATGAACAATACCTCCCAGAATATGGTTCAAACGGAAGATTGTTTGATAGTGGATAAGGAAAAACTTTGGAGAGAGGAAGAGGAAGATTCTGAGAAGAGGCTACTCGCCAAAGTGGAACGTCTGGAAAGAGAAATTAAAGAGCTCCAACAATCACTGAGACGAGAGAGAGAAACAGTGGCTGAGAAACAGGGAAAAGGTCGATGTTTAGTCAAACATCTGAGTCAGGTAATTTCACACATAGCTGATTTTGAAGCCAAGTTAATTGAACGTGTAAAACAGAATGAAGAACTTGTGAAGAAATTGGAATGCGCGGAGGAGAATGTCCACAAACTCCAAGCTGAGCTTAAGAAGAAGAATGAAGAGATAGACGAGGAAAAAGCTTTGCAAGCCCAATTATTTCAAGAAATTGAGGAAAATGCTTTGAAGCTATCGAAGCAAAAACAACAGTTGGAGGAGTCTGAGAATGATAGGAATCTGCTCATGGACAGAGTCCATGATTTAACGAAGCTATTAAACGACCGGCAGAGTAACTCCAGGAACAAAGATAAGGTGACTGGGGCAGAAGAAGACTCTTATGAAAAGCTGCAGGCTGAGATAAAGCAGAGAAGTGATGAAATTGAGGCTTACAGAAAGCTGAAGTGTCGGTACAACTTCTCGTGCGCAAAGTTCGGTATTACAAGGGATAATGTAGTTGAGCAAGGCCAATCTGAGGATGGAAGTCTTTCATTGAACCATCGGCAAAATTCAACAGCTTCAAATTGTACGGCATCTTTTAGTACTATCTTTAATTCGTATATTACAGAAAAATTATACTATTGAAATTGATAATGACATAATAACAGTTATGCTAGAAAGGTAAAATTTGCTCAACATCCCCTTATGTCTTTCTAATTCTGGTTATTGTTTTGTTATGTGTTATATATGTAGCTTTAAAGATCCTGATGAAACTATTCTAGTGCCCTGCTGATAGAAATTGCATCTGTTGTTGTCCATGGTTTTAACCGATCTGCATTGCATGTGCTAGACCGGGAGAACAAAGAATTATTTACAGCTGCAGCTGCTTGTGAGGCCGAGAAACTGAAGGTTGAGAGTGCCTTGAGTAATGGCATGGTGGATAAAGTGGTTATAAAGGCTGCTATTCCAATAGGCCGGCTGGCGGAACAAGGAGAGGGTCTGGCACTGCCCGGTAAGAGGCTTACAAGCAAGAGATCCATTCCAGAATCAGAACTCAACTTTCCCCCTTCTGGTTTTGTTGCTAGAAAATGTCATCCTGATACGAAATCTGCCCCAATAATTGGTGTAAAGCGAGCTGCATCTTCATGGATAGATATCAGGCCCTTCCAAGGCAAAGGTGGGAATGACCTTCATGATGATTTTCTGGACACTCCGCTTGAGAGCTTCAAAAGAAACTTGAACGAGATTACCAAAGAAGTAGTGAGTCCTGACGATTCAGATGAAGAAACACAGAAAGTAAATGTTGTGCGTAGCAGAGAAGACCGACATGCACCAGGCCTATGTACTGTCAACGGAGTTTTCAAATATGTTGACGGAGTTAGAAAGAAAGCTAAGCGGCAATCTTTAAAAGGAGTTGAATGCAAGCAGTGTAAGAAATTATATAATGCAGTTCTTCCTAAAAATGGAGGCAGGAATTATGATGGTAATAGACATAACTGTAAGCATCATGGTGGTGTTTCTGGGCAACGCCATAAGTGCGTCGCTCCAATGACTCCTGAAGGGTTTTGGAATATTGGGTTTGAATCCGAGGTGTGATGTTTTGTTGACAGACATATTGGCTTCACTATTTAAACAACTCGGATGATTCTATAGCTCGGTGTGAACCAAAATCATAAAATAGCCTGTAACTGGAGATCAATTAATGGCAGATCAATGATTTTACTATGAATTAATAGTCTGAGGATGAAATGATGTGAATTGTTACTAATAGCTTGGATTGATTCAAATACTATCAAGTAGCACAATGAAAGCACCAGCTTGGGCAGGGTAGTCAGTGCGGACATTTTCATCGGAACAAGAAGAATCAGTGCGGAATCAGACATTCATAATCTCTGTTATGGCTATCTTCGAGGGTGGTCATTGACCGTGTACTTCTTCTATTCCTTTTTCAGTTCAACAAGTACTGCAGGACCAGTTTCTAGGCAACGTAGCAGTTGGGACTACGTGTGGATGTCAGTTAGAAGGAGGACAGCACATTTATTGTTTGCCAGCCTGCTTCAGGTAATTACTTTTGATCTGTTCTTGTGCAAAAACTGCCAAAAATTAAAAGGAATTCTGATCGGGTATTGGCTATTCATTGCTCATCAAACTCTGCATGGGACCAAGACGAACAAGTTCCTTATGTTATTACCTAGTAAACTATTATTCATTTTTATTCTTGGAGATCCAGAGGAACCCTTTGTAGCATTTAACAAGACTAAAGTAAACGATGCTGGTTTCGTTGGTCACGTGTTGGCTGTTTTCTTGTCTTTCCTTACAGATATCCGATGTCGATTCAACAGACTAAAGTGCTTTTTGCAATTTTCTAAATTTATCACCTGTCGGTCCTGCATTGCGTTGGATTAAGCTGGAGTGGGGTTTCAGTTTTTTACTATGAACACACATCTCCATTTTTTCTTGCATGTGGAAAGGTTTCCGACTCAAAGAGGTTGATTAACTGGTTATACACGCATTATCTAAATCTAAATTACAACATTGATACAGAATCCATTGATTTATAGTAATATTACTATATGTTATCTCCATCCATCGTTCTCACCATTTCTGCGAATGTGAGAATCTGTCTCAAGCTTATGCTGTCTTCACGTGCATGCAACTGCATTCACTTTTGTCCATGTCTTCACTGTTTTTTCTTTCTTTTTATCTCAGCATAACAAAAGCTTTTGGAAGCGAAGGTTACAATTTGCATTAATCAAATTACGGAAAGCTTACACTTTTAATAATCCAAGAAATAGGTATTTCATTGGTTACCAAATCATCAGCAAGTCCTGAGAGGATTGCCGCAAAGACAGTCGTTGAAACTGAAGGACGAAGCTTCAAGATGATCGAACGGCGATCCCACCGGAATTGAGCCACAGAGGTGGTTGTGGCTCAAGTCCAAATGCCCGATATACGCTGCGGCCGACAATGAAGCTGGTATGTTACCCTTGAAGTTGTTGTAAGACAGATCAAGAGCCATAAGATAAGTTTTGGATCCGAAAACATCGGGAATATTACCCTCAAGAGCATTTCTGCTCAGGTTGAGTATGCCTAAGCCCTTGCTACTCAACACAGGCCCGGGTAGTTCACCGGAAATCTTGTTACTGTCCAGATTAAGGGTTGCAAGGACCGGCATGTTCCCTATCCAGGAAGGAATGGAACCGGAAATCTGATTCTTGCTCAAATCCAAGTCAGCAAGACGGTACATTCTGGATATGGAGTTCGGGATTGAGCCACTGAGTTGGTTTCGACTTAGCAATGCACGACTCAGCATTTTTAGGCTACCAAAGTCCGCGGGCAGCTGACCGGAGAGTCTGTTGTTGCTAAAGTCTAAGTGCTTCAGATTGACCAACTTGGTTATAGAAGCAGGAATAACTCCAGAGATTTGATTCTCGGCGAGGTTTAGAACAGCGAGACTCTGGAGATTTCCGATGTCGTAAGGAATAGAACCAGATATTTGGTTGCCAACGAGATCCAGGAAGCGGAGTGAGTCGAGAGAGACTATGCATGCAGGGATCTCCCCGGTGATGCCTTTCCAGTCAGCGATGATAAGAGCGGTGAGCTTGTCCAGTTTGCAGATTGACGGGTTGATGGAACCGGTCATGTAACCGGAGCGACCAGCTTTTTGGAAGATGGGGTCCTCCGACTCTCCCCGCAGGTTGATTTCCGCGACACGGCCTGTGGTTGGGTCACAGCTGACGCCGTACCACTTCGAACAGTCGGTGCCAGTCCAGGAGTTCAACACTCCCAAGTAAGGGTCCTTGAGTGAAGATTTGAAAGCCGTTAATGCTGCGATGTCGGAAGGCGGGCAGGAGTGGACAAAGTCCAAGGAAATAACAGAGATAAAGAGGAGTAATGAGGTAATAATACTCATCTCTTTGGTTTCTAATTCTATCTCTGTTTGTTGATGAAAAAAGGGAGGGGAGGGGTGGGGTGGGTTTGGAGTGCTGAGACTTCGAGTATGGGTCAGATTATATAATATATGCCTTAAAACTGACCATGTGAGTGCTCTGTCTTGTAAAAATTAAAAACATATATATACACATAGGATTCAGGGTTTACATTATCTGAAAAAGGCAGGATGTGATTCCTGGCCTGGGTGGGGTCGTTGAAATCTAAGATGATTATATTTGGTAGCATCATTGAAATCCAAGTGATTATGATTCCATTTATATTGTCAAGCAAGATATAATTAAGCAGATCTTCAGTTGGTATCTAATAATTAAAGTGCAATCTAAATACAAAGTAGGAATGTAAACACTAAAGAAATATATAGGTAGATAGTCGGAAAAAGTAGTGTATTTAGTGGGTAAAATTGAGAAAAGCAAGCTAGGCGGCCCACCATAAGCAACAATTGCATGTGTGTGTCATGTGGAAAAAGGTGGCAATGATGGATATATGAATCAAAAGAAAGTATTCCCCACCGCCTCGTCTTTAGCGAGAGTCGACGAACTCTAATAACTGTCACATAATAATCCACACATGGGAAGTTGGGAACAGACAAACATTAGATAAGGTTGGGAAAACATAGATATGAATTAATAAGCAAGTAATTTAACATAGGTGCGGTTGATGCATGATCGAGAGAACATGGCGAGTGTGTCTTGCTTTGAAAACATCATTCAAACTCAGTCATGTGACAATGCTTAAAGAAAAACAAAATTAGTTGAATTAATATACTTTTTTTGTGGTATAAAAACACTATTTAAGTGTCGGATCGGATGGATTCAGAATGTATTTATACTTGGACAGACATGCCTTTTTTTTATGTAAGAAGGATAATTAAACTAAACATTAAGTTGTTAGTCGAGAAAAGGAGACTTCCAAGACATCTTCTAAGAGGATAAAAAGACAATTTACAAGTGAGTTTTGAAACAAATGGATGCCTAAGTTTAAGAGAATCGGCAAAATTAGCTAGTCAATTTGCAGTTCAACTTGCCTCTTGATATATATGTCTAGTTTTCATTAGCCACTCTTTGGTTAGTAAATTTTGAATATCCAAAAATTATATGAGAATTGATGTTTATCGGAGAATGACAGGATGTTAATTACTAACAGCGAGTCCACGACTAACTTGACTCATGATGCTTATCAGTGATCTGGATTCCTAATTTCCTATATAGTTTTGACAGACATAAGAGCCTGTCTCAGGAACTAGTTTAGGCTGGCTCGTTGGGTCTGATCAAAGCTAATGGACCCAATTCCTGTCTGTTAGTGTTCTGAAATCAGATACCAAAAGACTGCAAGCTAATGGACCCAAATCCCCTCTGTAAGAGTTCTGAAATCCGATACCAAAAGCCTGCTGGCACGAAATCTCTAAGCTTCACATATCTTTTTATAATTGTCAAGCTCAAATACATTTGTTTGAGTCTCGCAATGATGAATGGAGTGACGCCTACTCCACATGTCATTTTACAAATGGTTTAATTATATTCCAACAGTGAAGAAGAAGCTCGAGTCTAGAGGACAGAGATACCATGAAATCAAGCAAAAATATGTTCAGTCATGATTGTACCATGAAATCAAGCAAAAATATGTTCAGTTACGATTGCTTGTTCGCCGTCGACAACTGTTTGAGATTGGTTATCCATCTGTTAACAGTTCAACTGCCTGGATGCTTCATACAAAGCAATGCCAATACTCACAGATAGATTAAGACATCACACATCGGTAGCAGTCAGTAAAGCAAGAGAACTTGCTTCTGAGAACTCATGTTTTTTTTTTTCTGAGAACTCATGTTTAAACATGAAGAGAAGATCAAAAGGTGGCAAACTTAATGAGTTGTTCCTCTTTTAGTGAATGCCAACAAACGCTTGTTATCTTCCTGCAGCAAAGGGCGGGGAAAGACAGAATGTGAGAGGAAGAAAAATTAAGGTTTCCAAGTACAACGACAATGACAACTTCCATAAAAACACAAAAGGGGCTTTGTCCACAAAATCTGATGATGGGATTATGATTCATGAGGCTGATGCTTGCTATCTGCATATGGAAGAAGTAGTAATAAATGCAATAGGTAAGGAGCTAGAATAGGATACGGCCAGTGGTCTAGTTTAGCACGCTTTAATTTTGTATCATCGGCTTGGAATCCCAAGGGCTGCATTGCAACGGGGAAGGTACTAGACAATTGTGGTGTTCGATTCTTTGTCGGAAACTTAAAGCGACATCAACTTTTGGTGTAGTTTCTGCAATTAGATTAGTGTAGAACTAGAGATGCAGAGAAGAATAACATAACTAGTTGGAATCTCACTCGAATTTGTTTGTGGTCTAATTTTTTTCTTGTGTAAGCCCGTAGATCTATTGTAAATTTCACAGGGTATTAGAATAGGTATTGGTCCGGATATAAATTTAATTTGTTACTCTATTTATTGACAATTAATTTTATAATAGAATCTCACTTAAGTTTGTGTGGTTTAACTTTCCTTTTTGTGTGAATATGTAGACCTATTACAAATTTCACACGTTAGTCACGGGATATTATCAAGTTAAATCTAAAGAGCCAAGTTTAAAGATAGAAAGAGTTGATCACTCTTCTTCTTCTTTTTTTCCATATTTTGCAGGGTGTAGGCAGTAACAAAGTGTCTTATGTTGATGAAATTGAAGACCGTTAACACTGTCCTTAGAAGAATGATAATGACCTCTGATTTTTGTTCGCATAATCAAGGACGGAGCCCCACTTGCCCCTACTGGCTCCAAAAAGTTTTATATAAAATTTTTTTTTTTTTAGTTTTGATCTTATAAAAAAATAAAATTTTACTTCCATTAAAACTTTGCACCTATTAAAAATAAAATTTTGTTCCAATTAAAATTTTGCCCCTATTTAAAAAAATTTCTGGATCCGTCCCTGCGCATAATTCGATTCTTTTGGGAAAGTTTTCCTTTGAACTTAATCCTTTTACTTTCAGATGGAATATCATATGGAAACGAGCATTGATCAAGACTTAAAAAACCATCTATCAATCGGTAATTTTGAAGTCTTTGTTTAAATCTTCAGTCTTTAGTAACTTGGTTCTTGCAACTGCTATTACAGTAGTATTGGTATATGTCATGGTTTCCCAGAAACCTTTAAACGGGTGTTTGCTTGTGCTATTGGCTTTTTCTTCATTGTTATTGCCAATCATTACGAGAGTTCCTTTTTCCTATTCCCTTCGTCACTCGTACAAAAGTTGATCCCTTTCTGCTTGTACCGGGTACTTAGTCCTCCAGCTCATGTAAATGTCGGCTAGGTCTCTATCGTCACTTTTTTTGCTTCAATTGAATGGCTTTCTTATGTTTTAGAATCACATATTACTTTGGAATTTGATGCCATACCCATTCAGTCTCTGCATCCCCACCACCCGTTCACGCTTTGTTTTATATCTGATTTGACTAATAAATTACATTAGTTATTTTTCATAAATGTTTGGTAAAATTAGTTCTTTAGTATTTGTTGTTTAGGCGTAAAATAACTTATACGGATATAACTTTAAAACAAATTATAAGAATATAAAAATTATATATATTAATATTTCGTTGAATATATTTATCAGAGTTTAGAATTTAGAATTTAGAATTTAGATTTTTAATTCTACAAAAATTAAGTTTATAACTCTAATAAAAAACATAGAACATATAATAATAATAATAACGATGATGATGATTAGGAACGGATCCAGAAAATATTTTGAGTGGGGGCAAAATATTTAAAGTACTCTTATATTGCTGAAAAAGATACAAATATTTATATGTTTGATAAACAAAAAATTACATTATTGTTTTGAACTTTTTACATATAACCTACTACAATCGTTCCTTACGAGTCCTTATATTTTGAGATCCCTATAAAATTTTTTCATTGTCAATATTATTGAAGATATCTTTCTCAATATATGTGATCAAACAATCATTCATCCAAGCGCAAGCGATTTTTCACTATCTTCTTTGCAAAAAAATGTTCTTTCCACCGATGCAATAGTAATAGGCAAAATCAAAGCTAATCTCATAAGTAAAAACATCAAAGGGTACACAACATCCTTTTTTGTTTCAACTAGCTTCTTGGCAGGATCACTAATTCCATTTAATATCGAAAATTAATCTTCAGATTACATATCAACAATATAATTATCAAGTTGATCACCAAAAGTAATAAGCTCTACTTTAGAGAAATCAGAATGATAGAATTCAAAAGCTAAATCAATTTTTGCTTATTAAAAGCATAAAAAGAGTCACTTGGATTCAAGCAACATCAACCTTTGACTTCACCAACATCAACCTAAACGTCTCTTTTCCAATGAGTCACATGATGATCATTACCACTTCACACCAGACCAAATATATCTGTGTGTCTTTTCTCCACTTATTAATATGAGAACTTCTACTATTTTCAATTTAATTCATAAGGGCATCTAGGGTACTTCTTTTATCCCTATTATCATTTTTACGACTTTATATGCTACAATTTTTTGTCTACAATAAAAAATCTTGTCTTGTGTCTTCACTAAAAGTTTAAAAAAATGTAAAGATTAAAACTTTACCAACTCTATTACAATTTACAACTTATAAGAACCCATCTCTAAATTATACGTACTACATATTCTTTCAAATAAAAGAAGCGGGAATTTACCTATCAATAGTAGAACGGGGTGAGGCCTGTGGAGGAATCCTTTCCACAAATGCGTTCAATATAAATTATTGTTTTTCGTTTTGGGTGTGGTAGTCCTTGCGGAGTTAGGGGAAGAAGAAACCAAAAAGACAAAAAGTAGTGTGATGAAGAAGTCAAAATGGTAGAAAATCTGAATAAAAAAAGTCAATTAAACATGTACTTTTTATCTCTCTATTTGTAGGCTTTCATTTAAAAAAGTCATAGGCCCAAATAATAGTAATCTTAATAAAAATAGATGCGTTCAATTTTTATTTTTTATTTGATATCTTAATATATTTATAATAATAATAATTATTATTTTTGTCACTAGTTAAATTAATGGGAAACTTTTTTAATTTTTATGAAATTAAATTTAAAATAATTTTTTTTAGATGTCACGCCATGACTCCATCCTTCGTTGCAATAGTTAGTTTTTATGTTCAAGGAAATTTATAAGATAGTATCACTATAAATACTTGAGTATTCAATTGTTGAAGATTTAAAAGGCATTTAAAAGTCTTGTGAGAGTTTTTAAGTATTTATTAATAGTAATTCATTGATTGTAAAGCAACTGTGAGCCTTTAACATTAAAATAAGCATAAAAGGATCATTTAAGTTATAAAGTTTATTTAAGAGATATTTTTATTTTTAATTGATTGAAGAAGGCTTATAATTGCTCTTCACCGTTCAAAGAAGATTATTTAGGGTCCTCTTTATACTAGTAAACAAAGATTATTTTAAGAAAGGTTTATTTTCAACTAGTTTAAAGAAAATCTTAGTGAGATCCCAAAGGAGACTTAATGAATGAAAGTAAGATAGATTTGTTTGCTAAAATACTATAAAATTGGTTGCAATATATCTTCACTTCCTTATTTACATTATGCATATTTATATGATTGGTCTAAATCTTATTGTCATTCCACACCATCATTTTATTTGTAGTTGTTCAAGTTCCATTTTTGTTTTGGAAAAAGGTTTTTAAATTTGCTAACACCTAACTCTCCCCTTCTTAAGTGCCATTAAGGAACAATAAGTGATATCAAAGTGAGTCGCTACAAGAAATTGTATTTTTAGTGAAAGTAAAAGTTGTCACTAAAAGCAGTAATATTAGTCACTATTATTAATAGTGTCCAACTTTTGAAGTCGTCACCTACCGTCACTGATAAAATAGTGACTAATTTAATATATGGTCACAATTATGCAACACTTTTGTGACATAAATACTGACACTAAAACTTGTGAAATTTATGACAAAATTATATGGTCACAACAACTTTACATATTTGTGACAAGTTTATGGTTACAAATAATATAAAATAGTGACTAATTAAGCCGTAACACTTCCCCATCTTACTGTGACAAAATTGTCGATACTAAAACATGTTAAATGTGTGACAACACTATATGGTCACAACAACTGTATTTATTTATGACAAGTTTGTTGGCACAAATAATATAAAATAATGACGAATAAAGTTATAACAATACTTCATTATATTGTGACAAAAGTTCCGACACTAAAACCTATGGAATGTGTGACAATACTATATGATCACAACAACTTTACATATTTATGACAAGTTTTTTTACACAAATAATATAAAGTAGTGACAAATAAAATCATAACAATACTTCATGTTATTGTTACAATGTTACCGTCACTAAAATAATTATAAATAGTGACAAAATATGTCACTGATAATTTTTTTTTTGGTACTGATAATTTTTTTAATCTCTTGGTCACTAATATTTTAATAAAAAAGTGTCATCATTTCGTCACAAATGAAAATTGGTTCTTATAAAAAGTATTATCACTAATGTGTTTATTATTATAACAAATAAAACTATCAATTCATCAACAGAATTACATTAGCTGTAAAAGAAATTTGCATCAATGGCTATATTGTCTAACAAATTTCGTCACAAGTAAGAATGTTATATGTTACAATAATGTTGTCACTAAATAAACAATATATGTTACAATAAATTTATCACTAATGCCTTATCCTATACATCTGATATATGTAACAAATCTTCACTAAAAAACCCAATAACTGAAGAGGTTAAGTAGGCATCAATAAGAACATTCCAATCTTCTTGAAAAAGGGAAGGCAAAAGGTGTTCGATGCACCCATCATCAACCTGAAACAATAAGTTTTTGGTATATTCTGAAATGTGAGGAATTGACAACGAGAAAAATAATACAGAAGCCATAATGCAATACCGTATGAAGATCTTTAACATTAAAAGAATGATAGGGATAAGATTTGTTAAAATGTTGAGGAAACGGCTGAACCCATGTATCATCACCCATCATCACTACACATTTCTCATTAAGAACCATCGGCAAAATCTTGTGAAAATGATATTGGAGTAAGAATTTTCACTATTTGACAGTAATTGAATCAACAATAAAGAAATCAAAATAAAATTTGGAGTGAAAGTGAAAGTGAAAGATGGAACCCAAATAATATATGGGAAATGGGAGAGATGGGAATAGCAACAACAGAATTAACAATAATAAAAAGAGACCTGTTGTATGAAGTTGTCTTCAATAATAGCAGGAGCACCAAACTATTACCAACATCTATAAAGGTCGACAGTCCATTAGTAGTCAAGCCCTGATATATTTAAAACAGCATATAAACACAATCAAAGTGGTACCAAAAAACATGAAAAGTTTTTGTCAGGAATCGATAAGTAATTAAAGAATAAAAACTGAAAAAGTTAAAACACTAGTGAAGACCTTCAGACCTTGAAGACTAGTTATAGGGGGGTCTGCAATAGCTTTGAAAATTCTGGCTGGAGACCCATTTGTAGATGTCAGGTTCTGCAGCACAGTTAGTCTATCCATCCACGGTTTCTTTTCTACGAACCGAAAAAATCAGCAACCCGTATGTGTTAATTCATGTCAAAAATCAATTCTTTATGTCAGAAATCAAATCTTTCATAATCAATGAGAGAAAATGGGATAGGTAGGGATATGTACCTTGAAAAAAATGTGCTAGGAGCAACAAAATCAAACCTGAAAACAACCCAAAAACTCAACTTTAATCACGAGATAGTCCAACTTACGCTTGACTAACAAAGTTAACTTACCTGAGAGCATCGAGAATAATAATGACAAGACAATTTTGGTCCAACAGCCATCCCCATTATTAGAAGAAAAAGAACTAGTGCTTGTTGTAGTAGTGGGAGAGAAGAAACAACGAGACTGAGAAATGGTATTGATAATAAATATTAAAAAGAGTACAAAAACAATGGAGATGTGAGGGGATTACCCTATTACAATTCTTATAAGATCATGTAAGAAGGAGTTAGCAATCAGTTTTGCAAATTCATAATCACATATAAGTTTCACAGGTGCAATGGGCCTTTTGTCAGTGAATTCACACTGCTTATTGTGGAATCATAATAGTCCTAGCGAACTAACAAGTTATGGCTCTTTTTCATTACATCCCAAGTATGGGGCATCAAATATCTAAAGCCGACAAGGTTACACCTTACTCAAGTTAATAGGAAAATGCACACATAGCATCCATTTCTAGAAAGAAGGCATGCAATGACTTTACAAAGCATAATGAGAAGAAGCAAGCTGATTTTAGGCTCCAGCTTAAAAACAGGAATCATAATAAACCAAGATAAAGCTTCTTACTCTTGCGAGATGCAGAAAGTAAAGAACTGTAAGTCAATTGAACATGATGGAGATGTAAAATGCACACTCTTTACGTCAAACACAAAAAGAAAGCCACTATACAGATGCTGATGAAAAAGAGGAGACCTCACAACGCATACAAAGAATTGTATAGGTCAATTCATAGACAAGTAGGTAGATCCTAATCTTAGGCAGGACCTATGTATGAACATGTTTCAGGAAAAGCAAAATAAAGACTAAGTGCCTCTGGCTCTTCAAACCATTTCATAAAAACTTCAATTCAATAATAAACAAACAGTTGGTTTTCTGCTCCAAATTACAATACAATTGTGAAAAAAGCCAAGAGCCTAGTTGAGAGGTTGATCACCCACCATTAAAAAAAAGAAATTATGGTCTTATACAGTCAGAGAATTCTTATTAAGCATTGAAAACAGAATCGGAGTGGCAACATGCATCACTTGCTAGATGCAGCAACTCACTTGTCAATTCCTGATATTCTAAAATTTGAATTTGACACTAATTTTTACCGCCCAAAAGCAAGATAAGATTTGCAAATTAATAACTGAAGAACAACAACTTCAAATTAAAAACGCTGAAAGTGATATGCTTGAGCAAAACACGAAGATATGTTTTGTTATGGATACAACGAACAAGAAACAAATTTTTACTTGGCTGAAAATGACCCAAAGGCACTTTTGAGAGCAACCTTGTATTCCCACTGACAAAAACAAAATGAAATGAGGAAAGAAGCCCCACTATTGAAAGATACCTCCGCACCCACGTCGAGAATCAGAATCCAAACATAAAAACCCCCTAAAACCCTAAGGACGCACAGGTCAAAAAATAACGCATACTCAATTGAGACCATATAACAGAACTAACAAAAACTAGAGATAACCCCAAGAAGGTAAAGAAAAAAGATCAGGAAGCAGAAAAAAGAAAACGAAATAGAAAGAGAGAGGCAGAAGAAGAGAGCATTACCCAGAAATCGAAAGAGAAACGTGTGAGGAGAGGGGCGGCTACCTAGAGAGATCCGCTTCCTTCGACATCGCGACATCGCTAGATCTGGAAAGTTGAAGGACAAAATCAAGCCCTAATCGAGTAGTTTGCGATAAATACAAAACATGATTTAGCTACCTGAGTTGCTTTCTGAGTGATGAACCCAAGGACTGATGATCCATGGAGCACTCTTTTGAATCGCCGGCAGAGAGAGTGAAAGCTTCTAACCTAATCGACTAAGAGGTAGAAGTGTCGAGAAAGGAGCAAGTTGATATACCCAAAATGTAATGCTTTGTGTTTTACATGTATACGTCGTCGTTGTTTGCCTAGGCTTACTCAAACACCCAAGTAGTCGAGAAGATGGAAAACTTCTTTTTGTGTAATTTTCTTATTTATTATGAAATTTTAAATTCTTAAAAAACAGTGTAATTGAATATTAGTGTTAAAGGGATATTATGAGACTATTCGAGAGTAATTAATTCTCTTTTTGCAACTTATTTCATATAACTTAGTTTTCAGTAAAGATGAAACAAATAATTTAGGTGTATTTCAGTTAATAATTTTGTCAAACACTTTCTAAGCATTTTCGTAGAGCACTTTATCAATTAACAATAACTCGATATATTCGACATAACTAAAAATAACAGTCAATACACAAATTTTTAGCTGCAATAATGTTATTATTATCCCAATTCTAAATTTGGCTGCATTTTATTGAAATGGATAGCTTATAGACTTTCCAATTTTTTTAATGACTTACCCAATCATTTTATTTAAGGCTGATTGGTGAGATGTTTATTATAAAGATGGATATAAGGTTGACAAGT
This sequence comes from Erythroxylum citrifolium, assembly GCA_026284465.1. NCBI lineage: Eukaryota > Viridiplantae > Streptophyta > Magnoliopsida > Malpighiales > Erythroxylaceae > Erythroxylum > Erythroxylum citrifolium. The sequence goes on from JANKOE010000004.1 coordinate 322,856, forward strand.
TTGAGTTTCCTATGGTAAATGTCACACACAAGTTAAAAACTGATGAACCATATGTTTTAACTTCTCAAGCTGAACAAGTTTACAATGTAAGAGATAAGAAGCTCAATTGGCAATTGTTGTCGAGACAAAGCCTTGTGATTTGTATGATCTTCCTAATGATGAGATAGGAGATGAGTCATGCCAAAAAAATGAAAATTTTGGCTTTACACTTCACGAATCTACTTTAGAGGATGATACTAATACAATATCTTTGGATAGATCTGATCTAAATGCTGCAACAATATTTTAATGAAATTTCAAAGTTATGTATACCAAATATCTATGATATGTAAAATACTACTTTTGGATTACCAATATATGTATTTTGAATAATTTAGAAGAAAATATTTAAATTTGTTTGCAAATAATCATATTAAAGAAAAAATCATGACAAGTAGTGTCTGGTCTCTAAAATTTGTACAATAATGACAAAATTTATCTTTGTAGTAGGTAATTTTAATATTTTATTATAACAAAAAATATTCATCATTAATTTGCTATGTTTATATTGACAATAACTTTTGTAACAAAAAGTTGATCAAGTGAAAACAAAAATTTTTGTCACTAAAATTTCAAATAGTTGTGAGCATTGTGATAGTTCGGTTGTTATGACAATATTAAGTAGACACTAACTAATTGAATTTTTATTAACAAAATTTTTTGTCATATAAAGTATATAGGCTTTTAATAACAAAGCTTAGTGATAAAAGAAAATTTTGACAATATTAATATACTAGTGACAATTTAATTATGAAGGTACTAAATTGTCATAATTCTCGTTATATTAGTGGCAGAAAAATAAACCATCACAGTTAATCAAACAATAGTATCAATCAATTGTTTTATCACAACAAACCTCAAATCTGTGGCAAAATAATACTTAGGCACTAAAAAATGTCACTAAATTACAAATGATAGTGATCATAGTTATAGTTTGGTGGTTGTGACAAAATTTTAGTAGACACTAATTAATTGAATATTTATTGACAATGGTTTTCGTCTCAACAAGTAAAATATTGTGTGACGACAAACCGTTACAACAAGATAAAAAAAATTAGTGATCAAACTATGTTTTGTTACAACAAATAGAAAATATTAGTTACCAACATATGTTTTGTTACAATTACAATTAATTCCTGCCAAAATTCATAAGCTTTTAGTGACAAAACTTAGTGATAAAATAAAATTTTACACTATTAATATATTAATAGTGACAATTTAACTGTGAAAGATACTAAATTGCCACAATTTCTATTGTATTAGTGATAAAAATATAAATCATCACAGATAATCCAAACAATAGTGTCAATCAATTGTTTTGACACTAAAAAATATAGTATTTGTGATGACAAAAATAGTTAGTCACAAAAAAAATTGTCACTAAATTACGAATAGCTGTGACCATAGTTATAGTTTGGTTATTGTGAGAATATGAAGTAGACACTAATTAACTGAATATTTATTGACCAAATTTTTTGTCACAACAAGTAAAA
>JANKOE010000004.1:331491-343675 GCA_026284465.1 Erythroxylum citrifolium
AAAAAGAGTCACTTGGATTCAAGCAACATCAACCTTTGACTTCACCAACATCAACCTAAACGTCTCTTTTCCAATGAATCATGTTATGATCATTATCACTTCACACCAGACCAAATACATCTGTATGTCTTTTCTCCACTTATCAATACAAGAACTTCTACTATTTTCAATTTAATTCATAAGAGTATCCAGGGTACTTCTTTTTCCCCTATTATCAATTTTATGACTTTATATGCTACAATTTTTTGTCTACGACGAGAAATCTTATTTTGCGTCTTCACTAAAAGTCTAAAAGAATGTGAAGATTAAAAATGTACTAACTCTATTACAATTTACAACTTAAAAGAACCCATCTTTAAATTATACGTACTACATATTCTTTCAAAGAAAAAAGTGGGAATTTACCTATCAGTAGTAAAACGGGGTGGGGCCTGTGGAGAAATCCTTTCCATAATTGCGTTCAATATAGATTATTATTTTTCATTTTAGGTGTGGTAATTCTTGTGGAGTTAGGGGAAGAAGAAGCCAAAAAGCCAAAAAGTAGTGTGATGAAAAAGCCAAAAGGGTAGAAAATCTGAATAAAAAAAGTCAATTAAGCATGTAGTTTTTATTTCTCTATTGTTTTTCATTTTAAAAAGTCATGGGCCCAATAATAGTAATCTTAATAAAAATAGATTAGCTCTGATTTTATTTTTTATTTGATATCTTAATATATCTATATTTTTATTATTTTTTGTCACCAATTAAATTAATGGGACAAAATTTTAAATTAAAATTTTTTAGATTGCCCCCACTTGCCCCCGCTGTGGCTCCGTCCTTGATGATGACGACGACGACGACGACGAAGACGATACATCAAAAAATAAAATATAAAAATTCAAATAAAGTTTAACAACACAATACAAATAGAACGAAAGAAATGAACACCATTAGTTAAAGAAAATGTTTACAATTTAAGAACGACATCTAACTCCCATTAAACTATAGGCAATATTATCACGAATATTTGTCATCTCCAAAGTTCTTGAATGTCTTCTTATGTAGAGTTAACTTCAACATCTCAAAATACATTTGGAATTATAAATTCAGGATCTTAATTGATGATGCTAAAAGCCGGGTCATCAATTGTACTTCTTCTAATAAAGTTATATAATGCAAAGTTGAATAAATTATTCTATTTTGATCTATTAATGAATATTTAGGTTTTTTCTCTAGTGTCTTCCATTAAGCCTTAAGAACACCGAAAGCTCTCTCAATACAACTTCTCAATGATGAATGAGCTTGATTAAAAACTTCTCGAGATCTTCTTGGATTTGCATCATGAAACTCCGATTGATGATATCTTGTCTTTAGGTAAGGTGTCAAATATCCTTCTCTTTCTGGATAACCTTTGTCAACCAAGTAATATTTACTTGAGTTTTCATAGAAGCAATATAATTAGTATAAATGATATCATAAAAAGTCCAAATCATGAATAGCAAATCCGACAAATCTTAAAATTATCTATCGCTGGTTTAGAAAATTTAAGTATCGAATTACCAACTGTGTCAAGGAAAATACGAGAATGAAGGGGGGGGGGGGAAAGAACATATTCAATTACCTTAAAATGTCGCATGTATCTAGCATCATTGGCAAATTGTGGTGGAATGTCCTTAAATTCAAGATTTTTTTGTACAAGTATATCTCTTGAAAATCTATCTATAACAGTCAAAATTTCTTTAAAAACTCTACTCACAGTTTGATCAGAATGTTGAAAGCGCTCTTTGGTATCTCTGTTAACCTTTACTTAAGACATACAAAAATAAACCGAATTTCTCTAAAATAGACATCCTATCTGAAGGTCTCAAACCACAATTATTTTCCAAAACCATACATAATTGATGAATTGTATTTTGATTCATCCTAAATGTATTAAAACACCGTTTTTCATGACTATTCAATAATTCACTCATCCATGGTTCTCTTGTTTAATAGAAAGTCATGTATGGTTCTTTGTATATGTGGTTAAAAAAATACACACTCATGTAACCTGCTACACAAGTCACCAAATCCCCAAACTCATTTTCATTGTCTAAAAATTACTTCATTTGTAGAAGTTGCATAACATTATCATCCATATCCACAGATTAATAAGTAAAATTATATTGTAAATAAACAAGACACTTATATGTCTAAATATAAAGAAATAAATAATATAGCACGTAATAAAATTATAGATTACCAATAAGATAACATAATATAATTAAAAAAGCTAACCAAGTTCATAATGTCTTAAAACACACCATGTCAATATAAGTGCACAAATAATAAAAACAATAAACTAAACATAGTATTGGATAGATAGAAACTATGTTTAATACTTTTTTATGTTTGTCATACTCGTATATAAACTTTATGTATTCAACTCTCTTTGTATCATCTGGTAAACCAAAAAAATGGACCTTCTTTGCGGATCTTCAATCAAAATGCAAGCCATTTAAAATTCAGAAGTACTAGTTTCTAAACTAGGAAGGACTTTTCCAAGACCCTCTGCTTTTAGCATCTTCGAAAATGAAAAATAATGGTGACTAGCCTACAAATCAAAGACATTCAAAGGCCAAGCTACATAGAAAAAGCACCTGAACAATCACCTGAAACTTGGAAACTAAAGGAGAAACCTTTAGGAGCTTACCGTAGTTACTACTTCCATCAGGAGTGAGCAGGAGTGAAAATGAATCATCTAGGTCATCTTGAAGAAGGTTGGAATAGAATTCCTTGGAGAGGCATATATCGAATCCTAAAGTTTTGTTGAAATGAGACTGGAGCGTGAATTTAAGTAGCTCTTCTATGTACTCTTTTGCGCTCTCTATTCTTTCACCCGCTATATCTATGTTTAGAGACGTGAAACGAGTTAATTACAACCAAAAGAACTCATATTTGTACTCCTTCAACTTTACTTGACAAACTTTACTTCTTCAACTAAAAAAACGTGATATACATCTGAACGAAAAGAAAGAAATGGGTAAAATACAAGGAAAAATGGAAATAAGAAAAAAGGAACAAAAGAGTATGATTTGTCCTCTAAGATTCGATTCTCTAAGGATGTCGTCTAAGATTTAGTGCTTACCTATCTTCTGAGGATCCAGTTCCTCATGAACTCCATTACGAGCACCGTTTTGATTCTCATGTAAGCTACACAAATATGTAAACCGATGACTGGTGATCTGGTGGAGATGTGAGAGCCAAGAGATGTGAGATGCAACAACCTAGATTATCTTTTCATAGATATTGTCCGCTTTAGGTTACCCCTCGGGCTAAACCCCTCACGGTTTTACTCTTCTCACACCAAGAAAGACACGTCTTATGGGGGAGAAGTATCTATACCCTTATATGACATACTTCGTTCTCCTTTCCAACCGATGTGGGATTTCACACTCTCCACCCCCTTTAGGGCCTAGCCTAACTAGCACAACGGTTCGGGTACCAGCTCTGATACCATTTGTAACAACCCAGATTACCAAAATAGTCTGTCAGATAACCGATCGACCATATCAACCACAGAAGGTGGTTGACAACAATCCTCTATAGCTCGGACGAGCTTAACGAGCCCATCTTAACCGTCAATCATGCTTTGATCTAACGGCCTTCATTCATCCACCAGACTTGGTTTCCTGTCTCTATAGTGTTTAAGGACACAGTGGTATGGTAATTTACAGATGGTATCAGAGCTAATACCCGAACCGTTGTGCTAGCTAGGTTGAAGGGTGGAGTGTGTGAGATCCCACATCGGTTGGAAAGGAGAACGAAGTATGCCTTATAAGGATATGAATATCTCTTCCCCATAAGACGCGTCTTTTTTGGTGTGAGAAAAGCAAAATCATGAGGGGGTTGGCCTAAGGGGCAACCCAAAGCAGACAATATCTATGAGAGGGTAATCTAGGCTGTTACATGAAAGATGCAAGGAAAGAGCTAAGGAAAGGAAGAAGATTCTAGAGAAAACGACAAATGAGACGGTCAAGAGTAAAGAGTAAAGTGAAGGCAAAATCGACATTAAACTAAAAAGTTATCAGTTGATTACCCTAAACGCTCATGTGGAGGAGTTTCTGAAAATCAACTGATTGAGTTGAATTAACTAATCCAACCAGCTTATAACTAAACGAGTTTAATAGTTTTTTTTTGTAAGGTTAACCAAATGATCTGGGTCAATCAACTTTTACCAAATGAGCCTAAAGTCCTTCTCTTTAATTGATGATGACCAATTCAAGACCAAAGAACCTGGGTTTCTGGATCTTAACAACCAAAAAGGGTTTGTTCAGATTCTGCTAAGGAATCAGCTTTGCTTTCTTGAGATGAGATTGGGGCGTGTTTGTTGTGCTAACCATGCAGTATCTCCTTCACTGGTTGGTCTTGGTGGGTTGGGGTCCTAAAATCCTGTCAGTTTTGTACTCACAGCTAGTTTGTTGAGAAAATTTGATGTTCTCAAAGAAGACACACCAGCAGCTGTCTTTGTCCTTTGTAAAAACCTTTTCTTTTTCTTGTCATTAAATAACATTATCTCCTCTTACAGAGCTTTGTTTTTGGTAGGCTGCCTGATTTGGTTGCACTATTTTGTAGGGATCAGAGTGCAGCTGTACGGTAAAAAGTCTCTCTTCAGTCTTCAGTTCTCATTAAACATCCCAATCCCAATCTCAGTTCATTTCTTTTTCTATCTTAACATAAAATTAATAATAATATAAATAAAATGATATAAAATAAATACAATTAGATTGTGCATATAATATATACTACAGAGTACAGACAGGAGTGTGGGTCTTGATGTTCGAATTCGGTTAAACCAACAGAAGAAGTGGGTGGGAAATTACGATATGATCACTATTCTCGTAATTGTCACGCAACCTTGTACAGACATGGAAGGAGGGGCAATAGTGGCATTGAAGAGTCAAACAAGATGGTGTTCCTTGTCTCTGTTTTAGTTCAGGGAGAAAAAGTAAATGGATTGCAGAGACAAGAGGGAGAGAATAAAAACATTGCTTTCGCTTTCGCTCTCACATCCTCACTCTCTTTTTCTCTTTTTGAGCACACAAAGACAGAGATTGAGCTCTGTTTCTTCTTCCTTCCTTCCTTCCTTCCTTCCCTCCCTCTATCTATGTTTTTCCTCTCAATGTCTGCTATTCATTCTCTCCTTTGAATCTTCCTCTCTTTTCTTGTTTTGTCCTTGGTTAGTTATGCTAATTGTTAACTAGTTTTACGGTTGGTTTTTGTTGGCTAGCAGTTTTATGGAAGTTCTCAAGTCGAGTTGATGAGAGAATTTGCTGAATGAGGTACAGATTTGGTTGAGAAAGACAAGTCTGTTCTCTCTGTTTGGTTGCCTAGAAAACTGAGGAAAATGAAGGAAACTGGAAACTAAACTAAAACAATTTTAACTTCTTCTAGTGCAAGTGTCCAAGGATTTAGCTGCGGCCGTTTTGGCTCCTTGTGGTTTAGTTTGGCCACTCCATTTCTTCTCTTATTTACGATATTTTTCAACAACTCCCTTTCACCCTCTCTCCCGCTCCCTCTCACGTTTTGTTTGTATCCAAATGGAGGTGTTTGTTCAACATTGGCCAATTATATATCTTTTTAGTTTCGAATGCTGTGCCAATATCTCTGCTTCTCTGCCCTAAAGTAGACCATTTTAAGTTTTCTCGAATTAAATGTGCAGATGTTATGCTTATAACCGTCCATCGTTTTGCAGGAAGGTTGAATTTGGCTTGCGGCTGCTGTGTTGTCTAAAGCCGAAAGCTCTCAACTTTGTAAGAAATGGCTTTGCTTTTCTGTTTCCAACTTCCACTCTTTTTGCTGGTTAATGAGCAGCAACACTAATTCTTGTAGTGGGCATGTTACTGACGTTAAATGCTGTTTATTTGCAGGTTCATTTTGTTTGAACTGAACCAATTAGGGTTCGAAATGAACGGTAACAGACAAATGGAAGTGCATTACATAAACACTGGCTTTCCTTACTCTGTTACTGAAAGCTTCATGGACTTCTTTGAGGGATTAACACACATGCCTGGACATTACACGCATACTGGACCTTTGCATGATCAGGTGCAAGTTCTCATCTAATTATGCTCACGAAGGGGAAAAAAAAGGGAAAAAAATTATATCTGGAACGGTAAAAGCTCCTATCAGGTCGTTCAATTTTAAATGGCAGTAACTGATGCGACTAATTAGGCTCCTGCCATACATTTAAAGGATATGTTCTCATTTTATCAGTATTGTATACCTGTGTGTGTCTTAACAGCTTCTTTATATCTTGTTTTATTCTCTCATGAAATGGCATTTGCCACATCTTCATGTTTATCTTCCTGTTTACTGTGATGGTTTTTCTTCAGGAGCTTGTTCAGGAGAATGGTTACTGGTCGCTGAACTTGAATGCATACAAATTTGGATTTTCTGCTCCAGGTAGCACTGCCAATTTTGGTACATATGAGGCAAGTGATATTATGCCGCGGATGGACATTGCAGGAAGAGCATGGGAATACCCTTCACCTTCTATTGTGAATACTGAAGAACCCACCACAACAGAAACACATTCTGAAGGAGATACGGGTGTGCATTATGTACCATTCATTTCTGACTTATTCAGGTTTAAAACCTATTTATGATGAATAGCATGGGGCCTTGAACCCTTTATTCAGTTAAACATAACTGTTTCGAATCTTTGGGAGCATCTACTTTAGGTGATTATTTATTTTGCTGTTCTTTTAAATCTTATTTTTCTCATGCAGGTATTCCAAGCCATCCAGATAGTAACAACCCTCAGGTATGTCGATCTTTCACTGATGTGGTCTCAATGCATACTTGTGCTAAATTAGCAATTATGACATGACTATATTCCTATACAATTCTGATAACATCCTTAGTGAGATGGAACTTAGTATTCTGCTCCGTTCATGGAAAGACATATTTAAGAATTATCTTCTCCATTTACTACCTTTTACTTGCAGTAGTGAGTGCATTGCTAATTTTAGAGGTTAGAGTTAGGATATGCACTGTATTCGTCTCTATGTCTAATTAAACGTTAATGTTCCCTTTTCTGCTTTTTCAGGATCAGGATACATGGCAAGATGATATTGATCCAGATAACATGACTTACGAGGTTCTTTTTATGCTATTTGTTAAAAAGTTACTGCATTCACATTCATGGTAGAACTTGACATTCATCTGCTTATACAAAGATTTGGAGTGGATGCACAGTTTGAGTGGGTCTAAGAATTAAGCTGACCTAAAACGGGGGGTTAGCATTTCGTGTTCACATTTTTTCAAACAAGATATTCATCAAGCTTTTCTCTTAAAGTACTATGTCGAAGCTTGTGCTTTTACCACGTTATTTGCGGTGCTACAAATGTCATGGCTATTCTGATTGAAAATTTCATCTCCACGTGAAGAAAATGGCGATGTTGCTCTTAAAGTTGCACTAACATAAGCTTATGGTTTATGTTTGGGGTTGAGAATAATGAATCTTTGTAATATCAAATATTAATACATGCACTTCTGTGCCACAGGAATTACTAGATTTAGGTGAAACAGTTGGTACTCAGAGTAGAGGCCTTTCACAGGAACTAATCAATATGCTTCCAACCTCAAAATGCAAGTTCGGAAGCTTCTTCTCCAGGAAAAGATCCGGGGAAAGGTAAATCAATCACATTTGTTCTTCTCATCAAATCTATCTGTTGTCTTTTCTCTTATCTTTAACTTCAATCAGTTGTTCTCTGGAGAACTGTTACTGCCTGCTCTTATATCCACAACTGATTTATGTGTTTGGCAGTCATGAAATCTCCTTACCGTGTGATTCTTACTCCAATATTCCCCATTCCTCATTGTCACAGATCGTGTCCCTTTCTTCGAACTTTACCATAACCTGCTCAAAAACTATTTTACTGTTTGTGAAACAGATGCGTGATCTGTCAGATGAGGTACAAAAGAGGGGAAAAGCAAATTAAGCTACCTTGCAAGCATGTTTACCATTCTGAATGCATCACCAAATGGCTTGGCATCAACAAGGTACGATGAATGCTCTGATAAAACATTCAAAACTGTCCTATAACACCTTTCTAGTATTTCCCTTTTTCCCTAACCTTGTTTCTTCAGGTATGTCCTGTATGCAACAACGAGGTATTTGGTGAGGAATCCAGGAATTAAGAAGGGAATCCATTGGCTTCTTCTTGATGTGGTTTAATTCTTTTGTCTGTAATGATAGGGGTTTTAGTCAAGAACTAAGGTGATATACCTCCTCCTCTTTAAACTTTTCTTCTTACAGTAGAACAACCTCTATACCATAGCTAGAGAACATGAATGTCAAGGTTGTACTATTTTGTATAATGTTCCCTTTCCTGTATCTAAAAGTTTACCATATTCTGGATACCCTTTTCCTTTCTTCATTAATACTTATTTCTCATTATTGCTTTTACTATTATTTTTTTTATATCATCAAAAAAAAAAGAAAGAGATTCAATGTCATTATAAATATAATTCTGATGCAACTAGTCTACCAAATCTATTTGTAAAACTTAATAATGCAAAAATTATAATGCCAAGAAGCAGGGTTTATAATTGACTATGTAGAATTTGAGGTTTTAAGAGTCAATTTTTAAGTTTGATCATATTTAAATGCATGAGTCTGAATTTGATTAAATTGTTGTGATTTATTTGTAAAATATAATAATAATACTAAGAAGTAGGGTTTATATTTGATCGAGTAGGAGTTAAGGCCTCCTAGGAAATGGTCTAGTTGATGGAGTGAGAGCAGGGACGTAGCCAGACATTGCATATAAGAAGGCCCAAATTTTTTTTTTAAAATCTTGGGAGTCCAAAGCCCAAACAACAATATTTTTATATAGAAAAAAATTAAAAATTAAAAAATTTAACTTTTTTTAAAATTTTGAGGGGTCCAATGGGCTACGTCCCTGAGTGAGAGGCATACGGTCAAAAAGTGTTGTGTTTGAATCCTTCTACTTATGCTCTTTCCATTGAGTCTGTCGTACAAGGTTTGTCTAGTGTAGAGTGCCCGATTGACATAATTTATAGGCTATTGTGTCAATTCGAATGTTTATTCACTGCGTATCTAAAGGAAAGTTCCGTTTCCCAAAAAAAAAAAAGAATAGGACTTAAGATTTCTAAAACTTACCTCTAATTTTTTTATTTTTTAAATTAATAATCAGAAAAACGATTTTGCTTTTAAAAAAAATACAAATCATTGAGGTAACATTTTACTTGTGAGACATTGGCCGAACCGATGAATCTGACCAGACGTGCAGCTGTAAACCAATTGCGTTGGATAAGTAAATAAAATAAAAGAACCCGAAAACATTAACCTACGAAACTAACTGACTTGGTCTATTTACTATATATTATAACTACACCCTCCCAACGGTCCAAAATACCAAGCGACCCCACCTTCTCAACGGTCAGATGACTCAGATCCTCACCCTCTTCCCTCCTGTAACTAAAACCCTCCTCACACAACTTCTTCGTTTCTCTAACTGTTGGCTGGCTTCTTATCTTGTCCTTTTCTGTTACTAAACTGAGCTCTCTTTCCTCAACAATGGAGCCAGCGAAGATAGACTGGAAGAGGGTAGAATCCATATTCGTTGAGGACAGATTGTACGAGAATATCAATGCTCCCAAATGGGTTGATCTCTTGGCCCACGATGAACCCTCCATTGATGACGAATCCTGGTTTTGTAGACCTGGTATGGTTACAAAGACGCATTTCTTGTTTCTTTGCTTCTCAAACTCTCTGTTCGCTAATGTTCTTTGGTGTGCAGATTGTAATCATCCAAAGAAGGTCGAGGATTTTCTTAAAACTCCGCCATCTTCAAAGGTTCTTAATCTCGCTGTCCCACCTTGTTCATTACTAACTCAATTTTGTGTTTCTTGGCGCTTTTAAGAGATGGGTTGTGTTTTTCTTTTGCTTTTCAACCAATTGTTCTGATAATACTGTTACTCTTATGTGTTGTTTGACTTACTGTGTTGCAGTTTTCAAGTTTAGCTGAGAAAACCAAAAGCCTTCTCAGCGACTGGAATCAAAGGTATTGTCGAAGAACGGTCATGGGGTTTTCTTTAAAGATACAGTTCTGTTAAAGATTGGATTTTTCTTTAACGGAATGAAATTCTGGAGATTCTGAAATGCAAATCTTATTCTGTTACAGGGATGCGAAGTTGAAGAGAAGAGGGCAAATCCAGTCTTCATTTGGATCAAATGATAAAACCCAATGCAACAAGGACGCCGAGAACCAGAATCCGAACATCGCAACACCATCAAACCACCAAGCTAAGTTCATGAAAGAATCGATCAAATCGAGCACAGAAAGGAAGAAACCAATCGATGACATCTCGAGTTTGGAAACAAATGAGGCACCGAGGCTAAAGAATACATTATCAGCGAGGAACTTGTTTGCAGGGAAGGACATAATAAGCCATATTGCTGAGTTTTGCAATGAGTTGAAGAAAATGGCAACCAGAGCAAGAGAGCGAGAGAATGATGAGAAGTTGAATAAGAATACTCCTTCTAGTGAAGTCGGTGACAGGAAAGATTCTGAAGATAAAATGGAATTGGAAGAAGCAGAGATGAAGGAGAAAGACAGAGAACCGTTGCTTGAAGTGAGTCGAGAGGAATGTGACAGAATTGACAAAGGAAGGATCAAGGAGAAGCAGAGGAGGATCAGGTAAGTTCACAAAATTCCTTGAATCCGCCATATCATGTCTTTAGTATTCACACAAACAATTGGGTCGGCCTTCACGAGTTACGAGGTCGAATTGAACTGGATACCCATCTTATGTTATTCTTCATTCATGTGCAAATCTGCTTCTGCACTTGTTGCACTATGAAGTTCAACTTATCCTATATTTGATGTTATATAAAATTACTGATCTTCAACTAAATTCTTTTAATGGTGGTCATATGACAGCAGTAAGTACCTCTATTGGTATCCAAAGCCAATTAGAGAAACGCTTTGTTAGATGCTTGAGTCGCTAAAATTTCCATTCTACTTAATGGCAGAAGAGTTGATGAAGCTGAGAACATACCGGTCTCCCTGAACTTGGCAAATGTTAAGAACAAAGCAGAGGAACGCTTGCTGCAAATTCGGACTAATCCTCCGTCTCCTCAATGCTTTTCTACAACTCGCACAGCCACCAAAAGCACCATCACCACCACCACACCTTTAAAGGCTTCGAAATCCAGATTCATGGTACGCCAGGAATTAACTAGTTACATGTTTTCTTCACATGTTCTTACTCCCACATTCTACGACACAGGAAATCTCAGACTTATTCTAGCAATAGCAAATCAAAAAGGAAGAATTTCAAATCAGTTGTTCCTAAACGCGTTAGCTTACCAGAAGAGACTGATTTACTTGCAGGATAGGGGAATTCTTCAAGAAGTGAAGCAGAATAAGGAAACGGCAAGGAAGGAGGAAACTGAGAACAAAGTCGAAAACTTTCATATTGTAGATGGAAGAGAAACAAAAGGAATGGATGTATTCTGGTTTCTAAAGCCCTGCACATTATCTAGCTAGCCTGAAGAAGCACTACATCCAATTTTTTCCTTCTATATTCTTTCAATCTTTTCATTTCATTTTCCAGTAGTTGTTCTGTGTTTCATCACCTGATTCTTTTTATTCTTTTGCTATGTAGTAATAAAAAACTGTCATCAAGACATGTCAATAAGCAGTTATCAGAAATCAGAGTAAGAGGAGTGACCAAAGCAATCATATATTCCAATCCATTTAACTAGTGGCCAAAACAATGATGATAAACATTGCACTAGTGCTGTATATTGTATTGTATCAAAACCCTTTTTGGAGGTGTCTCAACTTAACCTTTCCTTTTTCATTATTGGTAATGTACAAACAACTAATGTCCACAAGTTTAGGATAAGAAAATGTAGCAAATGCCAAACTTTATATAGCATATACTTTACCCATTTTCATATCTCCTACCAAAATTAGACAAAAATGCAAAAAAATTGAAACTTCCTTGTCTTTATGTCTGAAACAATTTGTGCCTATATGGTTCTTTATATTTCTATGTTGTACATACGGCCCAAATCTTATGTCATCCATTTCCGTTCGCTTAGTTCAGAAAAGAAGGCCGGCCTAGCTGTACTACATAGTTGTAGCCACTTGCCAATTTCTTGGAAACAAATGTTTTTGCACAAAGA
>JANKOE010000004.1:343775-356701 GCA_026284465.1 Erythroxylum citrifolium
AAGAAGGCCGGCCTAGCTGTACTACATAGTTGTAGCCACTTGCCAATTTCTTGGAAACAAATGTTTTTGCACAAAGAAAAGCTGTAAGGAAACTCAAAGATTACTACTTTCCCGTGCTCTGTTCTGAGCTTTTGTAATTCAGCTGATCAACTACACAGTCCATAGTCAAGAAAGGAACTCGAAAGACACAGTCTTTGGACTCAAAAACACAACAAAAGTACTAAATCAAGCTTCTTCGTTGACGACCATATAACGTATCATAGATCTCTAAATTCTCAAATTAAGCATAACAAAGGAGGTATCGAACGAGCAAAATCATCCTTTATTTCACCCAAACATCATCGTTACAGAACTCGAGTCATATCCACGAAACACAAATCCCGCGGTGATAACAAGAAACACCCAGAGCAACAAAACATCTCAACAAAAGAAAAACAAAAGGGTTAGAAGAATGTACACCAAAAGATCCATCTAATCCAACCTTAAATTGCAGAGCATGATATCCAAAAGCCTAGACCACACAAACCTTGCTCGTGGATAGAGTCTACTGGTATAAGCTCTTGACTCTCTGAACAGATCTTCCATGGTTCCCACAAAAAGATTCAAGCTTCGAAGAGGAGGAACATAGAGAGTCAAAGGAACTGCAGAGAAAGCCACCGTAAAGAACAGCTGCAACATCATCCAAAAAACCAAACCCACAACCCACGAGAAAAGAACTTGTTGGAAAACAGACGAGACACAGAAGAAGGACTTGTGGGTCAGATCAAATATTGAGGTTTGTGCCAGCGAGATGGAGTGAAAGAGACAGAGATAAGTGTAGAAACTGTTTCAGCCTACAGGTGGTCGACAAAATACAGAGCAAGGTGAGATTATAAAATGGTTTATTAGCATTTTTGTTAGCCAAGTATAAGAGAGAGAGAGATCAAAGTCGGCAAATCCTGGAAGTCTAAAGTATTTATAGACTTTAGTGGATTAAAAAAACAAAATTGACTTACAAAAGTAGTCGTTTTCAGATTCGAAACCATTACAGTCTGAGTGGTTGGTGGAAACGCAATGATTGGCTACAGTTTTTTCAAAAGGAAATTTCCCTTATTTGTTCTTGCCAAGTTATTATATTCCCTTATCTGTAGTGATTGATTGAAGATTGATAATTAATTAAGCAGAAACAGAGAAATCATTTCATATTTGGTAAACAAAAACAGGGTTTTGCTGCTTTTCTTCTTTTTTTCTTCCCTTCTAGTAATACAGAGAACCTGTTCTTGATTTTTGAGTTTCAATTGGATTCCTCCACTGCCTAAAATTGCGGCGTAGATTGGTTCCATCCGTACAACAGAACTTGTGGACTTTTATGAACATCTTTTGATAATGGTATCCAGACCACTAACCTTTAAAGTCAAACAGAGCATACCTTACAATTCTGTACTGTTCGCTATTGTTCTTCAAGAGGTCAATCATGTTTCTGGTATTATAAGTACCTAACTATTTCAATTTTTTTATAGCCCCATTTGCTTGCTTTTGATGTCAGTCAGACGTTTCTTGATAATTTAGACATGAATTAATCAAAAGTTGACCAAACTTGTCTGATGCAATTTTCACTAACAGCCACCTTAACTCCCTCCAGCTCACTACCAAAGTCAATCAAGAACTGCTCGCCGGCTGTTCCAATCAATAACACGTTTCATAATCTTCTTGAGCCTGAGTTTTTTTTTTTTGTTAGCCTGTAACCTTCCCACCATTGTCAAATCAGAAAAGCAAGACCACTCTGTGTTTAGAGCTACCCAAACGGATAAACATGTTAAAGAATAATAAGATATAGATAAATACGTGGAAACTAATAATTGCAGGTTCTTTAAATTCGGTGCAAATGTTGGCTTTTGTGCAGCTGGCTGGTAGAATTATGGGCTGTTTATTATAAGCTTCAACTCGCTTAGTGGTTTGGATATTCTCGGATTGAATTATCTATTGATTCCACGGTGGTTGTCTCTTTGATTACTTCTGAGGGCAGTGCAGTGCACCAATCTATCATTCGTACTATCCGGGACTTACTTTTCCAGAACTGGGAGGTTCGGATTCGTCAGATTTATCAGGAAGGGAATCGATGTGCGGATTGACTCGCCAATTACAACTATGACTTATTTTTAGGAGTCCACTGGTTTCCTGAATTAGTTAATGACATTGCTCCTTTGTTATTTGCTGATGTAGTGGGAATCTCTCCCCGGAGTGACTCATATGTAGTTTTCCTTTAGCTTCGGTCCGTTTTCAATTAAAAAAAAATGATAATGTTCATTCTAATTGGGTAATCACTGAGGCCCAATAAACAACCTATGGGCTTTACTCAGTATGTTATGATTTGGGCCTGAGCCCAAATTCCAAAATACTCTTCTCTCAGGCTCAGCTTTCGCACATCAACCAACTTGGTAAGACTGTTTTCGACAGCAAACTCAGTCGATTTGGGGGATTCGGAGAGAACGCAAATGGCGGCTCGTATCAGATCGGCGCTTCCTCTTCTCAGTAAAATTGTCAGATCCGATTTGCTTTCCACGCAAAGGTCCCATTCTCTTCAGCGCACCCTTCTCTGTTCCGCATCTCAGGTACTAAAAAACCCTATTTCCTCCTCGATCTTGTTTTGCTCTATCATATCAGCGAGGTCCATTTTTGAGCAATCGTTTATGATTGATTACCTGTGGTTATACCTGATAGAGCATGGTTTGTTTGTTGGAAGTCTTAATTTTTTCTTCTTATTCTTTCAGGCCTCGAGAAATTTTGCCACTGCTTCAGGGCAAAAGGAGGACAAAATTAAAGTAAGACGAACAAATTCAGATTTTTACGTTTAAACCTACATATTATTCACATTAACTTGTTTTAGGTGCCTCTTGCTTTGTACGGGGGTTCTGGGAACTATGCCTCTGCTCTGTTCCTTGCCGCTAAAAGAGCCAATGTATTGGACAAGGTTGAATCTGAACTTGTTGACCTTGTCGAGGCTTTAAACAAAAGTCCTACTTTTTCCATGTTCATCAAGGACTTGACAGTGCCAAAAGCTACACGAATCAAGGCAATTGAGGATATTTGTGCCCAAGCCAAATTCTCAGATGTCATCAAGCATTTCTTGCGTAAGATTAACAAATTTTTATATGATACCGAAGAATGCATCCCCTCCCAAGCCCTCCCGTGACAAAGTTAGCTCTACAATATCTATTCACGTTCGGATTGATGACTAAATGCCTGATAATACTAGTCCAGCTATAATTATTATTGGAGAGTTAATACATGCATAATAGAATCTTGGTATTTTCAACCCTCTATGGCTGGTAAGAGATATTCTTATACCGTTTTGGGACTCCTTGTCAACCATCAGTGCTTAGCACCCTCTTTGCTCATACGCTTTGTCTTTTTGTTTGAGATTCCTTATAACCATTGATTTATAACATACACTTCCTCTCCCCATTAGTGTTCTACAATCTTTTTTTCTTTCTCATGTTGATTATATCCTGAAGATTTCTTTATTGCTTTGGTACTAGTTCTGTTGGCTGAGAATGGGAGGTTGAGACATGTAGATACTATAATAAAGAGATTTGTGGAGTTGACTATGGCAGACAGGGGAGAAGTGAAAGCGATTGTCACATCTGTCATTGTAAGTTTCTTCTGTGGGTGTGGAAGTTTTATGGGAAGATAAATCACCAGCATATCTTGATTGAACATTTGTTTTTATATTTCGTCTTGTCCTTTCTCTGTCTTTGTGCGATGACATGACTGTGATGGTGTATGACATTTCAAAAAATCTGACTAGAATTGAGCATTTGGCGTTGTACTTTATTTGTGTATGAGGAATTCTCACACCCATTCCTTGCCTAAAGTTAATTAAGAATCAACAACTAAAGCATTTCCCTATGTGTATGATGCAAAAGAAACTGCTACTGATTATAATCATTTGTCGTGAAGGAAGTATCATTTAACTTTTGGTCTGGACATTTATTGTATACCTGGAAACTCTAAATTTCACATCAATTTCTATGGTAATCTATGATTTATATTTGGCATATCAGCAGCTGAAGATTCTAAAATTCATAGCCTAACATCATGATTGGCGAGAGTTTATGTTTTATTACCATTTGAATAATTTCTGGAGAATTAAGATATTGCAATAAACATTTTCTAATTATGGGACCAAATAATAAATTTATAGCTGAAATTTCAATGTAAAGTATTTCATTAGTCTTTTTGTTGTTGAATTGACTGTTAAACTTTCATACCAGCCACTGCCTCCAGCAGAGGAGAAAGAATTGAAGGAAACCTTGCAGGAAATACTTGGACAAGGCAAAAAAGTTAAACTTGAGCAAAAGGTAGGAATTCTTGTTATTTAAATATAGTTCTTTACACTTGTAAGTGAATGCCTGTTATTGAAGAAATCTACCTTCTTGTTCATGGAACTGAACATTATCCCTTCTTATTTATCCCAGATTGATCCCAGTATTCTTGGTGGCCTGGTGGTAGAATTTGGGCAAAAGGTGTTTGACATGTCCATTAAGACTAGAGCACGGCAGATGGAGAGGTTCTTGCGTGAACCTGTTAACTTCTAGGTTTCATAATGCCTACACAATGCGTTCCCTTTTCTGATCTAGAGAAAACTTGGTTTTTTTCACTTATGCACCGTCGTTTCATATGATGGGAATGCATATTTGCAAATAAAAGTTTGTTCAGTACAATCTGATAAGGAGCTCAATCTTCCTGACTGGTTTTTGTGGTTGTTTATACAGAATTTGAGACTGTATTTCACATTTTTTTCTTCCAAGCAGCTGTTATTTTATCACAGTATCAGTTACATAAGCTCATATTTACTCAGGATCATCTGCCAAAAGATGAAAATAAATTGAATTTTTTTGAGGAAATTCGTAATGGTGGTATTTTTGAGCCAAGACTTAATGATGACTCTGTGAGTTCCTCAATGAGATGCCATTCCTTACTCTTTTTTGTGGGCAGAGAGGGGATAATAATATGGAAATTATGGATTTCAGTATTTTTTTCATTGCATTTTTTATTTATTAAAAAATTAAAATAACCACTTCACATTTTATGGATAATTTAAAAAGAATTAAATATATTAAAAATTCTTATTATATTATATTTTATTAATTTTTTTGTCTTATTTTAAATAATATAATACTAAAATTTTAAAAGTTTAATGTGGTGCTATTTTGAAGTTATATTGTTATAAACAACAATAATGGTATAATAAATTAATGAAATAATAAAATATAATAAATGTTAATTCTTAATTCAATAGAATTAAAAAAAATAGGATAAGGTCAAATTGGTTTAGATTCATACTCCAAATTTTCAGTATAATTAATAGTATTTGCTTCTGATCTTACCTACAGATGTCTCTACATCTTGGCTTCGACCTGAACATTGATGAAAGGACTAACCTTTTCTTTTTCCACTTTCCAGAGTGATCATAAGGATTTTCTTTTTTTGATTTGATGCCACAAAAAGTTGAAATACTTTTACACACTGAGTTCTTATGAAAAGGGATTTACATGATGATGAACTGTTTCCTTGTTTTGCATGGTTCTCACGTTTTGTAATTTTAATATCTGAAGTTCTTGTCAGGAGAGGTGACAGACAAAGATATGTTTTTCTGGGTACGAAGTTAACAACTTTGTTTGTCGCCTACGTGGTCTTTCTTTCTTGTCTTGGCTACTAAGTAGGATAAGTTGCTTAGCATGGAAACCAAAAAATGGAGTTTTCCTTTTTCATAACAGCTGTAGAAGAACACTTTTAAATCATTTGAGTAACTTGGAGAGTTCTCCACTCACTTTTGCTTTATCCTTATATATCTCAAGAACAGACTAGAAATGAGAAACCCTTCTTGTTAATTGGACTGTGACTTGGGTGTCTGTTCATGATAATACACCACGAACATCTCTCCTTGGTATGTAAGAAGAGGTTAGGTGTGGAAAGCGAATTGCTGATAAAGAAATAAAGATGACAGCTCACAGGAAAATGAAGCCTGTTGCGTGTGATTTACCTCAGATATAGCTACGAGATAAGATATTAATGTTTAAGAGGATAAGCTTGTTAATGGTGAATCCTGAGTTCCTGACTGGTAGTGAAGATGATGGTATGTGATAATGTGAACAAGAACAGATTTACTAATCTTCCTGACCCCTTTTTGCCTACTATAACCTGATGGTTTTTAATATTTAAGAGGATAAGCTTGTTAATGGTGAATCCTGACATATCAAGATTATGGAGAATTGTCATGAATTGATAGTGAAGATGATGATGATACATGAACAAGAACAGATTTACTGATCTTGCTGACCCATTTTTGCCTGCTGTAACCTGATAGGTTTTCACATGAAATGGACAATAAACTATGGCTAGAACAAGGTAATTAATTAGATCATTGATGCTTAAGCAGAGTGATTATTCGATGAATACAGCTTAAAACAGATCAGTTCATTGTTTCCAAAGAGGATTATGAGGGAGTGGAAGATGCAGAACAGTTAGTAAAAGGTTAGAGATAGTCACAAGTTCTTCATGGTGTCTCTCTTTGTCCTTCTCGAACCACACGTGTGTTTGAAGCATAACCAAGAGAGATAGAGAGGCATAGGTTTATGTAAAGTGGAAGCAAAAATGGTGTCTCAAACACACATGATGATTACCTTGAGAGTGAAGAAAAATGCATCGAAAAAGACAAGTTAGAGTCAAAGACAAGAAGAAGAAGAAGATTAATGAACCATTTTTCTTTAGGGATCATGAGGTCCCCCTCCAATCCGTTTTCCACTCTACCAATCGACCAACAACAAACAAAATACTTTCGTTCTCTAACCTTATTCATACCAATCTTCATATTCTAAGCAAACCCCACAACCATCGCCATCATCATCCCTCTTACCTTCTCATGAAGCCTCCTCTCTCTCACTATTTCTCTAGTACAAACATCCCCAGTTCAAAGCATTTCGATCTTCATTCATCAAAACCATTTAAAGAACAAACCAAAGGGTTCTATTCTTAGATCTCTAGTTGGCCAAATCAAAACAATACAATGAGGAAGCCGGATCTGATGGGCAAGGATGGAATGAGCAACATTAACAAAACCAATCTTAGAAAAGGGTTATGGTCACCAGAAGAAGACGAAAAGCTGATAAAGTACATGTTAACAAATGGACAAGGTTGTTGGACTGACATTGCACGCAATGCTGGTCTCCAGAGATGTGGGAAGAGCTGCCGTCTACGGTGGATTAATTACTTGAGACCTGACCTCAAGCGTGGTGCTTTTTCCCGTCAAGAAGAAGAGCTTATCGTCCATTTCCACTCTATTCTCGGCAACAGGTATTATTATTTCGGAACTGAGAATGTCCCCGACAACGTATGTTCTTACAATGTGATCAAATATTGCCTGTTATTCATTTCGATTCCTTTATGATTTTTGACATATCATGTCATTGTCCCGGAGCTTCAAGTCCTCGACATTTAGAGTCATTTTACAATTTGCCAAACACTTTTGACAGACCACTTCACTGAATCTTCAATGATGTAATTCTTAAAACTTTATGGAAAGTTCTTCAATGGCATTCTCCGAAACATACACTTGTTCGAACATGACTGGAACATAACTGAACAGGTGGTCTCAGATTGCGGCTCGTCTTCCTGGGAGGACAGACAATGAGATAAAGAATTTCTGGAATTCCACCTTAAAGAAAAGATTGAAGAACGCTGCTTCCACGGCTTCCCCAAATGACAGTGCGTCATCGGACGCAATGAGAAGTAGTATCATGGACATGCATGATCATGACTTCACTGCCATGTGCATGGACTCATCCATGCAAGCTATGGTCACTAACAGCAACCAGTTCGACTCGTTCCCTGTGATGGGTTACAAGTATGACATGACGGGTTCAACCAGTTTTCTTGATTGGCCGCCATGTTTAGGGCAAGTTGGTGAAGGAGTAGGAAATGGTTTTTCCGGTGATTGCGGTGCTTTGGAGACTAACAAGAAGTTTGGTTTAGAAAGGGACTTGTGTCTTCCTCCACTAGGAATTAGTAGAAGTATTGAAGAAGAGATCAATAATCATAATCATAACAATAATGGCATTAGCTCCAAAAGTAATCACAACCACCACTTGAACACTAATACTTGCTTTAATAACACTCATAACCAGAGCTTTAAGGAGGAGGATGACATGTTTGGGATTCCAAATCATTGGGACTTGGAAGCTTTCATGGAGAATATGTCTTCCTTTCCTTTCCTTGATTTCAACGTTGAATAACGAGCTAACCAGCCACCCTTTGGACTATTAAATCTTCCATACTTCTTACTTGATATACTTCTTCTTCTTCTTCTTTTCCCATATAATTGGAGGCTAGCAACAAGTATAGAAGAGTTGAATGGCTAGCTAGGGATCAATACTAGTCAGTTTGCTTGTAACAATTAACAAAAATAAGTGTAGACTCTCATGATCTGAAAATGTAATAAACATTATGTAATCAATATGTTAGTAAGATTGATGATACCATTTTCGATATACATGTATTTTATAAATTTCTTGTGGAACATATTCAAAAGATAGAACTTGGAAACTGGCAAGAGAAAAAATTTGTAAACGACGCCTGAGAGATTCGAACTCTCGCGGGGAAACCCCATGTACTTAGCAGGCACACGCCTTAACCACTCGGCCAAAGCGTCGCTGTGGTTACTCCGACGAAGACTCAAATATTCTTTAACAATAGTATAGTGCTAGAATTACTCTACTAAGCAATTCTTTTACACAACAGACTTATTATTATTTTCTTCTTTGACTCTAATTTATTATGCATTTTTATTGCTACCCTGAAGCTCAAGTTAATTCTTCAGTATCATTTGGAAATTAGTCTGAAATTTACCTTAGGTTATATTTGATTGGACGTAAGGTTTTTAATAGAATGAAATAGAATATTTTATAATATAATGGAATATAAATGGATGTAATATTAGAAAATTGTTGTTCGAGAAGGACGGAAGTGTTCATAATATAACATAGTAAAATGCTGTTTGAACGAAAGGTTTATAATATAATACAATATAAAGTTGTTTATTATTTTACATTTTATTATAAACCCCCCAAATTGGATGTTTTTTTTATTTTTATTGTTTATGACAGAATAGGATGTAATATGAAACACTTCTCTTACATCTCATTTTATTATAAACTCTCATCTCAAACGATAGAATAATATTAAAATTTATATCATTCAATTAATAAACCCCTAATCAAATATAGCCTTAAAGACGACTTATTTTTAAAATTTTATTTTTTATGTGAATATATTGAAAACAATCCCTCTATTAATTAAAAGTAAGGCTGTGCATTTGTAGACATGTTTAAATCATATGTTTCAATAGAAATTCTACTAAATGTTATTATTAGTATTTTTGTAATGTCCAATTTGCTATAGACAAGAAAGTCTTGACTTCAATAACAATATTGAGCGAAAGTTTCACTAAAATGTAAAATTTAAAGAGATCTAATAATATACAGTTTTACTCCTAATTAATAGAGAGATTGTTTTCAATACAAGAAAGTCTCAAATATGAACACGAATTTGAAGTAGTAAGGTAATAGTATCATAAATGGTATGTAATTAATATGAGTGTTAAGGAAAAAAATTTGTAATTGATCGATATACTAACAAGTGACCATTTATTTATTTGAGAAAAATAATATAAAATCTTATATTAATGTCATTTATTTTAAATAAATTTTCATTTAATAATAATAATCAATAGAAACTAATAATTACCCAATTCCATCAAAATTACGACACAATAATTATGTAATAAGCTATAACTTTTTGGATTTGCTAGTATTTAAATGTGATATAATGCGGTCAGTTTGACCCTAGCCCATTCTAATCGAATCAAAGACTCTTCACTCGAGCTCAAATTAAATTTAATTTGGGTTAAGATTGATTAAATTTTTTATAAAATTTTTGTGAAATAGACTCAAACTAAAAATTAAAAATAATATATTTTATTGAAATTTCAAGTTTTAAGTTAACATAAATCCAAATTTACAAATTTAAACTTATTTTTTTAAAAAAAAATTCATATTCAACCTAAATTTTGATGAATATTCCTTACAAATAGAATCTCGAAAGCCTTTAAGAGTGTTTGAGAATGAGCTCGCTAGGAGGTGGTTGAGTTGGTGTATGAGATCAAAAAGTTATGTGTTCGAATCCTTTACTTAGCGAGTATAAATTTCTCCATTTCTAAAAAAAAAAGTGTTTGAGAATGAACAAATCGCGCATCATGCACAAAACTAATGGCCATGCACGATAAGAAGCACTCAAGGGCGTATGGTCTTTTAATTGTTCCAAACAGCTGATTAACTAAACAATCATTATAAAAAATTTTCCATAACAGTAGCTTTAGGCATTAACACGTGGTTTAGTAGACAAATATTAAAAAAAAGAAAAAAAATAGTATTTATATTGCATGGAATAGTATAATATATAGTATAGGGTTAATTACTTAAAAAATGTCCAAACATTCGTTAATTTTTTAGTTATATCTCGAGCTTTAAAAATTAATTATAATATGCTTAAAATATCATTTTTTAAAATTCTAACCCAAACTTTAAAAAGTGACAATAAAATGTTCAAACTTTCAAATTTTTTTAATTTTAGCCTGACGTTATCTATTGTTCTCCTGTTGTCTGTTTGTTCTTCTGATACACCAAACTACTCGCGTATTACATCGTACTGCACCAGTAAGTTATTTGTTTTTAGTTTGTTCTTCTGATGCCCTTAATGAGATGGTGTCGGAACTACATAATCTAAAAATCGAAAGGTAAAGATTTCGAGAGAACAAACTGAAAATGAAGAAAAAAACTGAAATAAAGTCATACGGTCGTCAGAGTTGTGTGATCTGATTTAAGTCATTTTTAAACAACAATGTTGTTTTAATCATGTGATTAAACAATGTCATTTTATTAATCTTTATTTGTTGTGTTAATTTTGACTGATGTGTATTAACAGTTAAAGTTTTTAAAACACGTGGCAAGCCACATCATCAAGCTTAATGAAAATACTAACGTTAAGCTAGAATTAAAAAAAATTGAAATTTTTAATATTTTATTGTTACTTTTTGAAGTTCGGCTAAGATTAAAAAAATTAAAAGTTTAAACATTTTATTACTACCTTTTAAAATTCGATCTATGATTAAAAAACTAACAAAAGTTTAGACTTTTTTAAGTAATTATCCCTATAATATATATACACATAAAAGAAGGTATTATTATTACTCAGCATGCACTATGGTACGTTCTATTATCATATGAAGTGAAAGTGAGTATGTGTATGGCAACATCTCTGCGACATAATTATTTAATCAACTTTGATTTGACTCGAAATTAACACTTTAATTAATCACTAAACACCAATTAACTGATCACCATCAGTTAATTAACCTTATCTCTGCCATGAATAGGAGGAGCTGCTCCAAACCATGCACTAAACCTACATTTTTTTTATTAGAAACAAAGGAAATCACAGATGCTACCCTTTAGATATGCGTCAGATAAATCTCTAGATTGATGTAATAATTTGCAAATCACGGCCATCAATTAAGCCCTGTATGACGGGCTCGATCAAAAGGGCCTAAGTAGATAAAATTGAACATAGGACCTTTTGGTTCTATGCCCCTCCACTACTCCAACTCGCCCACCTTTAGCGGCCATTAAACCTACACTTCAACCCATTCATTTCACATTGAAAGAATTAAATTTTTATTAAAATTAAAGGCTATTAGTTTGATGTTAAAATTTAGAAGATAAAAAGTCTTTATAAATTATATTTGAACCTATAATTATATTAAATTTGAATTAAAATTAAGATAAAAACACAGGCTTCTCTCATAATTTAACGTATTGTAAATTTTCATATAATTAAAAATTTTATCTTATAATTAAAAATTTTTTAGAAAAACCTCTTAAATTTTAAAATTATCATTAAAACTCAATTTTTTTGGTAAATCATTAAAACTCATTTTAATTATATAAAAAAGACAAAACATACATAATAGTACATCAAGCGTGAACTAATTAAATTTTACTAATATAATAATTAAATTCATCTCTTAAATACGACTCAAATTAATAAATTTGACTTAAATTAATAATTTAAGATAATTAATTTAAGTCAAATTTAATTAGTTCGATTCGAGTTTAAAAATTATGTTGACTCGTCATGTAAATGATGTTTAGGACACATATTTTATTATTATATTTTAATTGAAGTATAAGAAATTGATAATTAAAATATATTTTTTGAAAACTTAAAAACTAAATTTTTTTTAGAGAAGATATATATATTTTATTCTTAAAATGATTGTTACAAGAATTGATCATACCAATTTTCAATCATGAATTCGACTCTAATGTGAGATGTTAATAAACAATCAAGATAGAACAGAATCACACTGATCATGTCAAACAGGATTTTTTTCACATGTATATAATAAACAAAAACGCATACTTGATTTATGGTTGTAGTTCTACCGATAAAAAAACTTTGACTGCTTTTCTCCTTTTGCAGAAGTTTTCGTTCATGAGATAAGAACTTATCTTTGTGTTCCTTTGTTTTTAAATGCTAAACCTTAGGGGCAAATCACATAAAAAAGTTCACGTGATATATTTAATTATTCATCCTAACTCTTGTGTTTTTAATTCGGTTACCTTAACTTCTGTGTTTTTTATTCTTATTCAAGATGCCCCAATTAAGTATTTTCAGACAAATTTGCCCTTAAATTATTGAAATATATTTTTTTAATCTCTTGATTCCAAGGGTAAATTTGTCCGAAAATACCTAAATTGGGGTATCTTGAATGAGAATAAAAAACACAGGGGCTAAGGTGAACGAATTAAAAACACAAGGGCTAAGATGAA
>JANKOE010000004.1:356801-370654 GCA_026284465.1 Erythroxylum citrifolium
GAATGAGAATAAAAAACACAGGGGCTAAGGTGAACGAATTAAAAACACAAGGGCTAAGATGAATAATCAAGTATATCGCAGGAAATTTTTTATGTGATTTTCCAACCTTAGGTCCTTAACTGCTTTTGATAGTTATGTAAAATATAATGACCATAATATCCTTCACTGGTGTATTGGATTCATTACGAGGTCTATTTTCCTGATTACCAAACGGATTGAAGCAATCTCTACATATCAACGCTCATATGTTGCTTCAAAATCGAACTACTTGTGTTATGATTACTTATGAAATGGAATCATGACAAGGCAATACTTGCCTTTGTTTGCCACGTGAGGTTTAGTTTTTCGCTTCCTTTTGCACGACTTAATTGGACATATTCTTAAAGAAACCAAGACACATTTCACTCATTTTGATCTTAACCAAGCAAAGATCGTGCAGTGATGAATGCTGTCGTACCAACTGACAAGAATAAATAAATAACATTCTTAATTGGAAACATATAAAGTTTCACTTATAAAAAAGTTTAAAGTAAATAAAAAATATAATATTTAGGAAATCTACTTGATAAAGCAAAATTAGTCTTAAGAAATTCAGCATGCGTACCGAAGAGAGAACAATGTGCCGATACTCTTGCTTCTCTAGCAGTCGTATTAAGCTCAGGTTTGCATATTTTACAAGAGCCTCCGATGGTCATTATGGAGCTAATTCACTGAAACAAGCAAGGAGCTTTATACCGCAGAACGTTGCAATAATGATGTGTTTGTTTTGTTTTTGTGTCGGGTTTGTTTATTTTCTTTTCCCTCTGTAATTAAAAAAATCTTTAAAAAAAAGAAATTAAAAACAAATAAAAAACTTAAGATGCATAAAATTTCCAACGCTTAAACGACGTCATTTTAATCTTAAAAATAAAGTTACAAAGGATAATTCTCTCGTAATTTTAAATCCGAGCTACTTTTAGTTAAAGGGTATACGATGATAACATTATTAAAATACGTAATATTGTTAGACCACAACCAGACCTTTTTTGCGACTCGTAGGCTCGTGAAATATTAAGAAAATACTTCTTTTTGTTTCTAATTTAGCTGAATGGGGTTGCCACTAGTGGTTCCATGTCAAAACAAGATGATAAAGTAGCGATTGAGCTAATTAGTTGCAAGGAAAAGATAAAAAAAGAATAGAGAATGTGTGTGCTGTGTGGCTTCCACGCGAAAGTGGAATTGCATATTCATATTGAATTCTGAGAGGGACCGCTTTAATGATCACCTCAAGATTCTTTATTTTCTCTTTAACTGAATTAATTTGAATTCTTATTCTTTTTGTACACCAAAAAATAAAAAATAAAATAATTACAAAATATATTTCTTAATTATCCTCTAATAATACTTTATGCTTCAATAAAGTTAAGAACAAATTAGTAATTTCAACCTATTCTCTCTTTCATTCATATAAAATGGAATGTCATTATTATCATATCACCCGTATAAGTATTCTTAGACTTTCCTTGCATTGACTAAGCATGAAAATGTTAAAGAGTTTATAGATGATAAGGGTCAACTTTTAAATAATTAGTTCTAGTCATTTTTTCAATAGTTGACTCAAGCTTAATTTTAATATGGTATCAGAGCCGATGGTTGTCCGTCTGGATGTCCAGTACCAGCGACTTGGTTCGGTTACCACTGCGTTTATTTTAAGTAACAACTAGATATCTAGCCCCAGTTGCACTTGAGGGGGAGTGTTATACTATCTCATATTAACTAAACATGAAAATATTAAAAAATTTATAAATGGTAAGAGTCAGCTATCTAAATGACTAGTTCTAGTTATTCCAAGCCCAATTCTAATGGGTACTATTGTTATTGCAAAAATTTGTTAACACTAAAATCTTAAATTGTAAAAATTATAAATGACACTAATGATTGAAAAATTCAATCAGTTCTACCGGTTCAATTATAAAAATTTTGAATCATTTAACTTTTCAGTTTGATTTACTTTAATAATTTTTTTGTTAAAAATAAAAATTAATTACTTTATTAATTATTCAGTCAATTTTTATAAATTAATAAGTTCTTATAAACTAAAATAAATAAATAATTTTTTAATTAAACTTTAAATTATTTTTTTAATAAGGACAAGTTTTTATCATATTTCATAATTTTTAATTTTATTTAATTTTTACCGGTACAACCTTTCAAACCTTAAACTTCTTGTTTTACCAGTGAATTTAATCATAAAACTACAATATTAATTTTATTTGTATGATAAGCTATCTTTCTTTACGATTCACTAATAAAAATAATTAAATACTTGATTTCTTTTTTTTATGATCCAATAATAAGATTTTACGCATTCAAAATAGGATTAATGTAGTATAATTATTATTTATTATTGCAAAAAATTATTAACACTAAAATCTAATTATTTGTAAATTTTCTGTAATTATGAATAATTCACATATAATTACAAACAAAATAACCGATAATTATAATAAATTAGATCATAATCATTATATTATCAAACACACAAGCACTAAACATTGAGAATATAATATAGAAGATCACCAGAGGCACTTATCTACGCGCTAAGAAAAGTTAGGTCGTCTAAAAACTCATGCTGTGATTGGAATCCTACGTAGCTTCCATTTGCTAAAAGCTTCCCACGTCACCGACTAGAGATTTTTCTGTTCTCAGGACCAATTAATTACATTTGTAGCAGAAGAAAGATTGCATACAGCTTGCAAGATGGTTCTTGCAACGTATTGCTTTTCTTGATTCTTAAAAGACTTGTTTAAGTTCTAAAATCCGTCAATTTTGTATTAATGCAAGTTGGTCTCATCGTAAAAATCGTTTAACCAAGTTAGTTTCCATTATAATACAGGAAATATATTTCTTATCTTAATTTCGTCTGAGCTATGGTGTCAGCTTCTCGAGTGGAGCAGGAGAGGATGAAGCTTTTAGTTTTTCCTATCTCTATCTCTATCTCTATCTCCTTCTGTCACCTCACATTCACACTAACAAAGTAATACGTTATTATCTATTAGTTAACGAAGAAAGGTTTCGCTATTAGAGATGAAAGCTGTGTTTAAAAGGGCAAGTTGGGGTGTGTTGTTACTACTTAGCAGTTATCAGTATCTAAACCAGTGTGAGCAGTCCTGAGATTGATGACCTGCTTTCTCTGTAACTCTTGGTTAGTTCCTACCTTTTTCTTTTCTATCAATATTATCAATGGATTCTCCACATGCATGCATTTCATACGTGTGTTAGTTGCTTTTGATGAATGTATCTGATAGCAGTGTAGCTTCTTGTTAAGTGTAACTAATGAGTAAAAGAGAAGATGGGGTTTCAATTATTGAACGGGACAAAGGAATTAAGTGGTGTAGGTTTTATCTTAGGATTTGTTTCTACTGTGGTCATGATTTATTATGATAACATTGTTCATTGGTTCCTTCTGCTTCATAAATTCTTCAATGGCTTTTTGAGTTTGGCATTATCTTGCTTAGAATTTCGTGGTTTCTATTTTTAATCAGAAGGTCGAACCTTCCTTCCATGGGAGGTCTATCAATAATAATAATCTTGACTTTGATAAAAGAGTCTCACCTTTCATGGAACATAATCACTAAAACTCAAGGATCTAAAGCAGTTTATTGGAGGATTTTAATGTTTGGGAACTTCATCACTTGATTGATTTGTCTGATATGCTTGGAATTTGCTATCAGTTCTTGGATATATCTATATTCCTTTCAAGGACACTTAGGTTGGCAGATTCTTTAACTTTTAATCTCTGGAGCTGAGGGAGGTTCAACTGTATCTCAATCAATTAATGCAAGACTCTGTCGTTAGTTGCGTCTGTACTTAACGGGCTATCTAAAGATGCACCTACTGAGATCATATGTTTAAGATCTGTCAAAAACTTAACTGATAATCACTTTTCTAGTAATCATCATCTTCTCTGCTCATGCATAGATATGCATGTACCGGTAAGAGCCTTTTTTACAGAAAAGAGTTTATGTTGATCAGAACTGAAACATTTTTTGGAGAGTCACCTGACAGAACTAGCTGCATTAGAACTTTTTCCTGAAAAATAACTTGGAAAGATGGCTGAGGATGATTCATTGCAAAAAGCTGACAGGAAGTGGAAGGTACCACTCTCTGTTTTCTTTAGTGATGTAAGGTAAGCAAATTCTGTGTCCTAAACCCAAAATTGGTTTTAAAACATGCGGAGAAGACAACGTTAATTACTGGGAATAATGCAGACTTGTTGTTAAGATGGATGAGCTTGGTCTGGAGGTCCTGAGGATTGCAGTACCTGCAGCAATGGCTCTGGCAGCTGACCCCATAGCTTCCTTGATTGATACAGCCTTCATTGGACATCTTGGTTTGTTTTCTTCTTCCATGAGTTTCAAAAACTTTAATGTTATTACCCTTTGATCATAGTATTCACACATGTAACTTGTTGAAACTGAAGAAGGTTTGTCATTTTCTTCATAACAGGACCAGTCGAAATAGCTGCCGTAGGAGTTTCCATTGCAATATTCAACCAAGCATCAAAAGTGACCATCTTCCCATTGGTCAGTGTAACAACATCTTTTGTTGCGGAGGAAGATACTGTTCAGAGAATTAGCAGTGAGACACACGAGAATGGTTCAGCCAAAACCATTGAAACGAAGAGAGAGCTGCGACCTGAAGATGTCAAGCTTGAAAACATGGAAAAAGGTTCTTCTACAGACACAAATGAAAAGAAAGATCCATACCCCGAAGCTGAAAAAGGTGTCTTATTTCTCCAATCATATCAGAAGATTCAATCGTAATTTCATCAAGAGTATCTGTAACTAACTGAATGTTTTGTTTTCTTCGTCAGATTCCAAGTCAACTACATGCAAGTCTGAGAAAGATGAGATGAAGCAATTACACAAGGAAAGGAGACATATCCCTTCAGCATCAACAGCTCTGATTGTTGGTGCTGTGCTTGGTCTCATGCAAACTATAGTGCTGATATTTGCAGCAAAACCTCTTCTACATATTATGGGAGTGAAATCGGTAAGCTTCTTTACTGTTTTTCCTGAAATGCAGTTAATTCCATTGACGTTCTTCTTCTTCTTATCAGAATATTATCACTAATGTCACTTTCAGTTGAGGTTAAGGTGAACAGAAAGTTCAGATGAGAAGGATATACTAATCAAGCTTTCAAGTTCCAATCTTCGTAATGTTATTAAATAAGAAACTGATTAGAAAGATTTAGTAATTAAATCCATTTACTCTCCTGATTGTACATAAGCATCAGCCACATGAGAGTAACTGATTGAGAATTTGATCTTTTCGTACTTTTGACAGGACTCACCAATGTTAATCCCCGCAAAGAAGTACCTGACGTTAAGATCATTCGGTTCACCTGCTGTTCTTCTTTCTCTGGCCATGCAAGGTGTCTTTCGAGGGTTCAAAGACACAAAAACACCCTTATACGCCACAGGTGAATGAGTAAACTCTACAATGTAACTTCAGATGTAGCAGCTTCAACTGACTATTACTTCACTGAGTTTTGATTAAATATTTCGTGTAACAGTAGCAGGAGACTTGACAAATATAGTTCTGGACCCATTATTCATCTTTTCCTTCAGGTTGGGTGTGAGTGGTGCAGCCATAGCACATGTTGTTTCTCAGTAAGTGTAGCTGGTCGTCCCTGGAAACTGTAGTTTACTCTGTTACAGCTTTGTATTTCTTCATATTCATATTCACTGACCAGTTAGTAACCCTTCCCTGCCTATTTAGGTACTTGATTTTGGCGATCCTGTGGTGGAGACTGATGAAAAAAGTTGTTCTCTTACCTCCAAATCGAAAACATTTGCAGTTCAATCGATTTCTGAAGAATGGTAAGCTACAGCTAAATTTAAACTTGAAATAATCAACATAGAGCTTAATTTTATTAACAGTTTAGGTTTGGTGTCAGGTTTTGTATTGTTGGCAAGAGTTATAGCAGCAACAATATGTGTGACCTTGGCAGCTTCAAGGGCTGCAAGGTTGGGTCCAACTTCCATGGCTGCTTTCCAGGTTTGCCTCCAAGTCTGGTTGACTTCTTCACTTCTTGCTGATGGCTTAGCTGTTGCAGGACAGGTAAACAAATGCGTTGGTGGGTAGACCAATCCGCAATTTTCCTCAAGCTAATGATGTATTAACAAGTTTCCTGTTCTTACAGGCAATTATTGCTGGTGCGTTTGCTGAGAAAGACTACCAAAAAGCAACAATTGCTGCAACTCGGGTACTACAGGTATGCCAAAGATACCTGGATTGTTGTTTTTGAAATGATTCTTTTTACCAGAGCTTGAAAATCCATGTAACTTTTGCTCTGCAGATGAGTTTTGTTCTTGGTCTAGGGTTAGCCTTGGTTGTTGGGCTCGGTCTGCATTTTGGTGATGTAATTTTCTCGAAAGACACGAATGTTCTTAACATCATAGGCCTAGGAATCCCGGTAACCTATCATCTTTCTACCTGAAAAGTTTGGTGTTTCAGTTTTAGCACTGATCCTGTATGAAGTTGGATTGAGTTTTGACTTTTGATTGTGTCCACAATCAGTTTGTAGCAGCTACACAACCCATCAACTCCATAGCTTTTGTCTTTGATGGCGTGAACTTTGGGGCGTCTGATTTTACCTATTCTGCTTACTCAATGGTCAGTTTATAGTTACCTCTCCTCCTGGCATAGTCCTTACATAGCCTTCTCGTTCCTTTCTAATGGAGCTTGCCCTTCAGGTTCTGGTGGCCGGAGCGAGTATTGCAGCTATATTCCTACTGTCTAAAACAAGTGGATTCATAGGAATTTGGGTTGCTCTAACCATTTTCATGGGACTGCGAATGTTTGCTGGTGTATGGAGGTAAACAAAACCTTGTAGAAAAAGCTGTTCATTGTATGAGAATTGCATAATCATATGACAAAAACTTTGTAATTGCAGAATGGGAACAGGAACTGGACCTTGGCGTTTTCTAAGAGGCTGAACATAGGAAATTCTTATGACATTTTGGTTGTCACAT
Organism: Erythroxylum citrifolium; assembly: GCA_026284465.1. Lineage (NCBI taxonomy): Eukaryota > Viridiplantae > Streptophyta > Magnoliopsida > Malpighiales > Erythroxylaceae > Erythroxylum > Erythroxylum citrifolium. Next base: position 363,821 of record JANKOE010000004.1, read on the forward strand.
TCCTTCATAGTTAACAGATGTAACTAAATTTCGGTTTCTACCAGGAAAGTTGACAAGTTTGTGTACTATAGCTCTAGAATTTGTTTTGTTTCATCCTTTGCTGTAACAATATCTCCTGAGTTTTCAGTGATAACTCGATATATCTACTACATGACCATTATCTAAAATATGTCTGTGATTGACTAGTCAACGAATGAAATTGTTGACTGCGCCTGATCGGAAAAGGATGTTAACTTCAGTTTAGTGTCACCTGGAGTGACGACTGTCTTCTTTGTTATAAACGCATTGGTTTTAGGAAAGTAACCAAACTGAGAACTTATCAGTCTCCAATGTTTAGCAGTTGATCCCACACTCTTCAATGTCCGGACCAGTGACTGAGATAGTGAAAGGATCAATCCGAACCCACAACAAAGAAAAGATAGAAGCAAGAAGAATAGACCATACTACAACTATGGTGGGTGTTCTGTTCTGTCGACCCATCAGACCTTTGAGGAAAGGGGATAGATGGATAATGACCCAAAATGCAAACAAAAGTTTGCCAAATAGAGAACCCCATGACTGGTAACCACTGTGGATGGCATAAGATACTCCAGCAACAACACCAACCATGTTGACGATGAGCAGAGTTGTTGGAGGGATGAGAAGAGCAGACCATTTGAACAGATAAAGCTCAGCAAAATCTCCTTTTTCGCCGGATGCCTTGGAAGTAACGGTGAAGTTGGTGTCAATGCCTGCAAGTACTTTGAGCAGGCCTTGCAATACAGCAAAAAGATGGGCTGAGACGCCACCGATAACCCAAAACTGCTCGTTTCTCCACCACTCATCAATTCCAACACCACTCCATCTCATCTCCAGGAAACCAGTGGCAAAGATGGAAAGAAAGAGGGATATAAGCCATAAACCTGCTATGTTACTAATCTGCCACAAGAAAGGTGGAAACAATTTTCAGTTCAGACCATAAACATGGCAATAGGAGAAATTTTCGGATCAAAAAGAGCATCCAAAGAGGTAAATCCTAAATGCATTTACAGGTTAGAACTTAGAAAGAAAGGATAAGGTACCTGTGGAATAATGAACTTGTTTGTAAGTAGACAGACAGCTGGAAGTGTACAATACATCAGAAGGGGGATGGAAGTGATTGGATAGATGGTAGCGTTCACATATGCAAACCTCTCAAGGCATTTCAATCGACCACCATATCCGTACCAAATTGGACAATGCCGAGTAAACAGAATTTCCACGGAACCCAAAGCCCATCGAAGCACTTGGTTCAGTCGATCGGAAAGATTAATTGGGGCAGACCCTTTGAAGGCTGGCCGCTTAGGCATGCAATAAATTGATCGCCAACCACGTGCATGCATTTTTAACCCAGTAACAATATCTTCTGTTACAGAACCATATATCCATCCAATCTGTGGAGAACAAGAGACATCAATGAAGATCCAAGCAGAAATAGATAGATCAATAACTAATGCCAGAGGCAAACTTAATCAAGAAGAATCAAGTATAAAAGTGGATGATAATTGTTCGGATGCTACAAAACCAACTGATTTGTCATACTGACCTCACTTCCCCAATCTGTTTTGTCTTCATATCCGCAGCTTATAACATGGATGGCCTCTTTAAGAAGAATTTCAGGTGTTGCAGATTCAGGAACACCACCGTTCTCCATAAGTGTAGAGGCAACAAAAACGGAAGACTGACCGAACCTCTTCTCCAGACTCGTTTGGGACATAAGCAATGACTTCTCATCATCAAATCCAGCACCTACATTATGAATGTGTAAAGGAACAAGTCAGACCTAAAAGATTAGTAATTTGAACTGAACAAAGAGAAGAGATATAGAAAGTTTGAACCTTCTACACCCTCTTCGATATCTTCAAGGTTAAACATTGGTATGGTGGGATCTGCATGTTTTCCTGATTTCTTCTTGTCGGAGCTCTTCTTGCTTGATTTGGAACTCTTCTTCCTTGACCCGCCACAAATCGATGATAGAACCCCTGGCTTTTTATGTTTGGGCTTTAGAGGAGGTTCAAAGCCATACAAGGCTGTTCTGTTGAAGACACATCCAGTTCCCACATAAACAGGACCTTGAATGCCGTCTAAGCCTCTCAAATTTATCTGAATTTGGCAAGATAAAGAGAAGTTAACATCAATGCTAAATGAATTTCTATTCCTTGTATGATTTGGTTCAACCTCACATCAATGGCCAACTCATTTGCAATAGAAACACAGAGAAGCTCAATAATAATCAGGAAAAGGAAATCCATTTCAAATTCACAATAGTGGACTCACATCAAAGAAAACGGTATTGCAGTTGGCATATCGATCATTCCTGTCAATACCATCAAATCTCTGGGGAAACTGAACATAACAGACTTGTATTCCAAGATTGGGATCCATCAGAAAGCACATAGCTTCTCTCAGAGCCTTGCTATTATTTATATAGTGATCACAATCAAGATTTAACAAGAATGGCCCATTAGTAAGGACAGCAGACATTCTAACCTGCAAAAGTTGCCTTCTTTATGAGATCAGACATTAATAAGATCAAATAACAAAAACTATTGTTGAATACTTACAAGTGCATTCATAGCACCAGCTTTCCTGTGGTGTTGGAAGCCTGGACGTTTTTCGCGAGAAACATAAACCAATCGAGGCAACTCATTACCCTCGGCATCAAGACCTCCATTTTGGCCCAAGAAAACCTGAAAGCATATGATAATGGCCTCAGGAACATGATCTTACTGCTCACAAGAACATATTTTAGAATCAAGTAAAATCAAGCGTGCAGCCAAAAGTATGAAAAACTGCAAACAGTAATGAGTGGATATCACAAATAACAACAATGCACCATGACACAGAGCTGCATAACCTTTTGGGGCTTGTGGAGACATGCACTATAATTAGGATTACACACAAGATAGCCAATAGCAAAATTTTTTGTTACCTGAATCATTCCTGGATGATCTCTGGTGTTATTTCCAGGCCATGGAGTACCATCTTGCATAACCCATCCTTCTTCAGGAACCTTTTGTGCCTTTGTGACAAGCCCATTAACACGAACTTTGAATTCTTCATACTCTCTCTACAACAGAAGGAGAAGAACTACATTCTAGGAAAACTCCATCCAAGTGAAAATAACAGGTGGAGCCAAGTATGTCAAATTCATACCTTCATAGCTCGACGATCTTTGACAAATGAGGTTTGCATTTTATCCTTCAAGTAGTCAATCTTCTGTGCAAAATACCACTCTGGAGCCCGTGGCTCAATGTTATATTTCTTGGAGAAAGGCACCCACTTCCTCGCAAACTCTGCAGTCTCTGCCAAAGCTTCAAATGTCAACATTGCAGCACCATCATCAGAGACATAGCAGGAGACTTTGTCAACTGGGTAGTCAACTGCAAGAATAGAAAGAACAGTGTTTGCTGTTAAAAGTGGTGGCTCCTTCCAAGGATCCACAGTACTGACAAAAATGTCAACAGCAGCTAACTGTGATGGCTCTCCTTCGTGGTCATATCTGTTCCTCAAGAAAAGATGTAATTAGAGCTCTGAGTATAGGAATCGCCAAAAACCATAGAGAAAGTTTCGCACCTTAAAGCAAGCCTGTCAAGATATGTTTCACGGTTTACAGGGAACCACTTGGGCAACTGGTCCAATATCCAGGATATAGCAAACCAAATCTCACAGATTACTGAAACTAACCACAAGGCATATGCATTACGAACAGGATTTGTTATTCGGTAGTACAAGAAAAAGCAAAGGATAACAAGCCGCAGAATGATGATCATCCTGTATGGATTAATCCTAGAGGATGGAATGGAAACCTTCCTTGAGAGAGGTTGTCGAGCTTCATCGTTCCTAAAAAACCAAAGGGCCCTATATACATCAGTATAGGCTCCAGGAAGATAATGTCAGGTATTGCATTTAGTGCAACAGTGCTTCAAGTGGACAACGTAAGAATGTGAACTGGCAATGAAAGCAAAACAAGCTCAATTACATCCACAGAGTATTAACAAGCTACACATAGAACAGAGCTCACAGTAAAGAATCATCCACAAGCACATCTGTGCTGGCATCAATATCCCCAACACCTCTTTCTGAAGGAGGTTGTCCATTGCTCATTGGCTCAACATTCTTCTGTTGCTTCATTTTCCACCCATCAAGTCTCTCTTTCCATGCAACGTTTCCTAATCCTGATGAACCAAACTCCTTTGGTGGGTCCACAACCTTCACATTAGCTACAAAAATCAATATTACAGAGGCTTAGAATCAATACCACACAAGTCATTGACAGAATACTGATCACATGAGGAAGGGAGGTTTACGTGATTGATTGACAACAGTTGCATGGGGTAGAGAATGGACGTGCTTCCCACCACCAACACTAGGAGATGCAGCAGACAACTCTCCAGAGGCCTACAGGTTAGAAGTAGCTGGAAATTAAGGCCTTCTCTTTTTTTTTTCCAGTTTTATAACTTAAAGATAAACGATTTTTAATGAAATATATTTAAATTAAATCAAAATTTATTTAAAATTTATATATTTTAAAAATATTTTAAATTTAATTATTATCAATCATTATTAAATTTAATTACAAAAATTAAATTAATAAGTAAATTAAATTCTTCATAATTCTTATTAATAATTAAATTTAATTAGTTAACTATAATATTAAATTAAATTATTCATTACTCTTATCAAAAGTTAATATATTAAATAATTAAATAATACATATTTAGTTGATAGCAATGATTTGAATATCGTTTCATATTAGTTGGTACCGGCTGAAAAATAGAACAGTATCAGTGTTAATAGTACCAGCCAATATCGAAGTTTTCGCATGGTATCAGTTGGTATTCAAAATACTGGTTATTATCGTAATTTGTAAAAACTGTAGGAACTTGTTAGCAGATATTAAAAAAAATACCTACCCTTCAGCGACAACAGAACTATCACTCGACTTTGAATCCAGATCTCTGTCCAATATTACTCTGTCTTATTCTGTCTCACGAAATCTCAGTCATTTATTTTGCGGTATCTACGTAGGCCCCATGCGGGTCCCATATAAATAAATGACTGAGATTTATTGGAGACAATAAAACACCATAATATTGAACAGAGGATCTGAACTCCTCCACCAAACCTCCTCGCTCCTCCAGACCACTCTCCTCCATGCATTCGGAATCATCAGATCTAGATTAAATTCATACCCAAACCCGACTCAGAGAATTTTTTTTGGGGTGTTTTTTCAATTAGATTTTTTTCTGTTTAATTGCATTTATAAGTATGAAAATGGATTGAAAGTTGAAATTGAACTGTGGATCGAATTTGTGATTTGTAAATGATTGGCTACTTAGATTAGAATGGAATAAAGTGCCCTCTTTGGTTGTGGTGGGAAACAAATAGGGCTTAAATTAAAAGTACCACCAAAAATCATAAATACGCATTTTGACTTACCTCCTGTCCATTGTTGAGCAAATGGGTATGGTTACGAGAGACCTCCTTGTCATAATTTGGGGCCCCATTATCGTCCCCTCGCCCATATTTCATATGCCAGCCCAACGTTCGCTTTGCAGTCTTCTGTTTCGATTGATTTTCAGAAGAGTGATTGAAATCATTTGCACTATCATCAGCATCGCCGCCATCGTCTTCTCGATCCCCAGGAATGGCAGGGCTACCTAGATTAACAAAATTCAGGTCACCGTTGCTCAGCATCCAGCTTCAAAGTTTATAATAAACATACAATACAACAGACCTTTGTGCTTCTTGTATCTGGTTTTGCACTGGGGGCAGGACTGATTTCCATCCTTCCTCTCATACTCGTAGCATGCTCTGCACACTGGGAATGCACAGACATTGCAAGCAACAAATGGATCGCCATTGGCAGTTTTGCCAACATTATCACTACATATATGACAGACCTGTCCACCTATAGTCTTCACAGGCTTCGCCTGAGAAGCCAAACCGCAAGACACAAGTTGCAAAAACATAATTAGCAGAATTCAACCAGTTAGAATACAAAATAAGGACTTAAACGTTCCTGGAAAAAGAAACAGATCACAGAAAGAATTTTATTCAGCAAGTAGGATAAACATTAAACAGTGTTTTCAAAACTGGTCTTATCAGAAGTAATAACAACTTCGACTATTGTTCACAAAGATAGTTTCCAAGGGCTTAACCTGATGATCCATTCTCTCTCTCTCTCTCTTCACGCACGCTATAATTATGTAAAGCTCTGAACTTATTAAAGATAAATAGACTTGCAAGAGACAACAGAGCAACTATGGCTTTAGAGTGTACCCTGCACAGTGTGACAGGATTCAAATTTCACAGTAATTATGAAATTGAGAGAGATTAGAAGAAGATAAACACGTCATGCATTGCCCACTAATCCTGACGTAAAGTGAAAGTTTTGATCTTTTTTGGAACTAAAATGTCAACAAATCTTGGTTTTTAAGAAACTAAAAAGGAAGAAGAAGAAGACACGTTCAGTTCGTCAAAACTTACCCGAATAATAAACATATCACGCATTGCCCACTAATCATTCCTCATTATTAACATAAATAAACACAGACGTAAAGTGAAAGTTTTGACCTTTTTGGGAACTAAAATGTCGACAGATCTTGGAAACTAAAAAGGAAGAAGGAGAAGAAAATGATGTCAAAACTTACAAGAATCAGACCAGACAGTAAGGCCGGCCAACCTTGATTCTTTCGAAATTACCAAATAGCAATGTTTTAAAAATTGGACCGGTCATCAAACCGGTCGAAGGAAAGGTTTAAGGTTTAGAGGTTCAACCGGTAGTGAACCGCTATCAAACCGGAATATAAT
>JANKOE010000004.1:370754-400087 GCA_026284465.1 Erythroxylum citrifolium
ACCGGTTTCGGATTAGTCTAAAGGTATCGAACGCTATCCGTATGAGGGAATCTGTATAAGTAGTTGGGTTCCGAAAATGGGGTCCAACACAGTCGATACTGTTTGACTTCATCAGCATACCCCATAATTTTACATTTTCTGAATTTTGGATCTAGTTTTATGATATCTGGGTATTATACATCACGAACACAGGACTTCCAAATGTGTGTAACTGAGAATAGTTTGTTGGTTTATCAGTCCACATGTCCATCGGTATCTTTAGATCAATCGATCTTGTTGGTGATTGATTAGTCACATCGCTAGCGGTCCTCACTGCTTTTGCCCAGAAAGACTTTGCCATACTTGCAGTTCTCAACATGGCTCTAGGTCTTTCAATTATAGTTTTATTCATTCGCTCTGCCACTCCATTTTATTGAGGAGTGTGAGGCACCATGAATTGACTTTTAATGCCTTCTCGATTACAAAAATCAATGAACTCATCACCAGTATATTTTTCACCATTATCAGTCTTGAGGCACTTGATTTTCTTCCCCGTCTCTAACTCAACTTGTGCTTTAAATGTGTGAAGGTTGACAATACATCTCCCTTTCTCTTGATAGGATACACCAAACATCTTCTGGAGTAACCATAAATAAAAGTCACAAAGTCCCTTGCTCCACCTAGAGACATAATTGGTGCTTGTCATATATCAAAGTGAATCAATTCTAGAATATCTTTACTTCTAGAATTTGATGCATTAAATTTCAGCCTATGTTGCTTACTTATAACGCAATGCTCACAGAAGGGTAATGTAATAGCCTAGACCACCCGCTCACAGGTATTGTTCGCTTTAGGTTGCCCCTCGGGTCAAGCCCTTCAAGGATTTGCTCTTCCCTCCCCCGAAAAAATGCGTCTTATGGGGGAGAGGTATCCATACCTTTATAAGACATACTTCGTTCTCCTCTCCAACCGATGTGAGATCTCACACTCTCCACCCTCTTTAGGGCCTAACCTTCTTCAAGGCCCAGCCTAGCTGCCATAACGGTTCGGGTACTAGCTCTGATACCATTTGTAACAGCCCAGACCACCCGCCCACAGATATTGTCTGCTTTGGGTTGCCCCTCAGGCCAAGCCCCTCACGATTTTGCTCTTCCCCTTCTTGGAAAGATGCGTCTTGTGGGGGAGAGGTATCCATACCCTTATAAGGCGTATGAAGTTCTCCTCTCCAAACGATGCGGGATCTCATAATCCACCCTTTAGGGCCCATCGTCCTACGCTAGCACAACGGTTCGGGAACCGGTTCTGATATCGTCCGCTTTGGGTTGCCTCTAGGGCCAAAACTCTCACGATTTTGCTCTTCCCACACCAGGGAAGATGCGTCTTCCTGAGTGTGGGAAGAGCAAAACCGTGAGGGGCTTGGAGTCCAAAGCGGACAATATCTGTAGGTAGATGGTCTGGGCTATTACAAATAGTATCATAACTGGTCCCCAAACCCTTGTGTCAACTAGGTTGGGCCCTAAAGAGGGCTAGACCCTAAAGGGGTGGAGACTGTGAGATCCCACATCAGTTGGAGAGGAGAACGAAGTATGCCTTATAAGGGTATGAATACCTCTCCCCCACAAGATGCGTTTTTCTAGGGGTAGGAAGAGCAAAACTGTGAGGGATTTGGCCCGTGAGGCAATCCAAAGAGGACAATATCTGTGGACAGGTGGTCTGGGCTATTACAAATTGTATCAAAGCCGGATCCCGACCCGATGTGTCAGCATAGGACGCTGGACCCTAAAGAGGGTTGGGCCTTAAAGGGGAGTGGATTGTGAGATCCCATATCGGTTGGAGAGAGGAACAAAGTACATCTTATAAGAGTATGGATACCTCTCTCCCTCATACGCATTTTTTCAAGGGTGGGAAGAGCAAAACCGTGAAGGGTTTGGCCCGAGGGACTGTGGGTGGGTGATCTGGGCTGTTACAGGTAAGGATACATTCGTGAGACTAGGAAGTAGTTTTGCTCAGCAAGAATCTTCAATCCTTGTTCTGACATGTGGCAAATTTTATGGTGCCACAATTTTATTTCATTTTCTGCAAAACTAACTGATGCATTTGCTTCCATATACGTCTTTCCCATAAGCTTGTATAAGTTTGCAGTTATCCTTTCTGCTTTCAGTACTACAATTGCTGCTTTGATCACCTTCATAACTCCATTTTGAATGGAGGTCTTGCACCCAATTTTATCCAATTGTCCTAAAGACAATAAATTCTTCTTTAAGCCCTTCACATGTCGCACATTTTCAGTAGTGTGAATTGTACCATCATACATCTTCAACTTGATGGTGCCAATCCCAGCAATCTCCAAGGCATGGTCATCTCCCATGTACACAGATCATGCAGAGATAGATTTATAAGTGTGAAACTAATTTCTACAAGAAGTCATATGCCACGTTGCTTTGAATCTATTATTGAAGCATCAATGAGCTATACTTTGTCCTTGAATGTCGTTGCTACTTCACTATATAAGATTTCTCCATTGGCAACACATCCCTGAGAAGTTGATGCTTCAGAGGCCTTGTCTACACCTTTCCTGAATCGACATTCACTTTTAAAGTGTCCTCTCTTGCCATAGTTGTAACCCTTAAGATTTTTCTTATTTCTAGATTTTGACCTTCCTTGTTTGTGACTCCCAATAGAATCACACTCTATTGATCGTTCTCTCGTCATCGATAAGGCTTCCACTTGATGCGAACTTGTCAACCTTTCTTTCTTGTTGATGCATCTGCTTTCTTCTTCAAGAACCAAAGCAGCAACATCATCAAATACCAAAGTATTTGTGAGGATATTGTTGGCTAAATTAATGATGAGTTGGTCATATGAATCTGGAAGACTTTGAAATAGAATCTCCACACATTCAGTTGGATTTACATTATGTCTCAACTTTGAAAGTTGAGAGCATAGAGAGGTCAGAGTATTTATATGCTTTGTCACTGAAGTAAATTCAGATATTCGGAGTGTATAGAGTCTCCTCTCATAAAGATTTTGTTGTGAAGAGACTTGGCTTCATATAATTTTGTAAGATGATTTCATATTTCTTTGGCTGTTTTCTTTTCCTCTACACCTTGCAAGATATTATCTGATAGACCAAGATGCAAATCTGACATGGCTAATCCATCTATTTGTTTCCATTTGACATCATCTATGAAATCCGGTAGCCTAGCACTGATGACATCTAAGCAGTTATCTTTTACTAATACTATCTTTATCTTCAATTTTCATAACAAGAATTTTATCTCGTCAAAATTTGTAATATCAAATTTGGTCGACATTGCTTCTATCATAAGAATTGATTTCCACTATCTCACGTGAAAAAAAGGGACAACTTGCCTCGAGTTACCTCCACTTAGTATATAATAAGGTTGTAGTACACCAGGAAAGTTTCCAAAAAAGGCTGGTAGTGTTACAAATGGTTTTACTTAAAACTCAGTCTCCTTAAATAGAGCTTTTCTTAGGTATGCACTTAATCACCTCAAATACTAACGAAAAATGCAAAAAAAAAAAGACAATAAGAACTCGAGAATAGAACCACTCTTAACTAGCAAGAACACTAAAGAAAAACTCGTTTTTTTGACGTGGAAGATCAGATTATGTTGCAACCACAAATCATACTTGAGCAACCCCTGGGCTTTGATATCACCGATAGAAGATGAACTCTACCCGGATAAAATAAATACACCAATAAAAAAATTGAAGTAAAAAAGCCAGACAAGATTTAAAGTAGAAAATCCCTTTACAAATACGGAGAAAAACTACAGACATAAATAGAAAACTTTTCACTATAAAAAATAAAGATTACAAAAAACAAAAACTACAAGAGGAAGACGTCGCAATCTAAGTAAAAAATTCATACACAAGATTATGATTTCACTATTATCTATCCTTTGAGCTGTGACGCTTTTTCAGAATCAGGTAGCTGACACACCATCGCGTTGTTTCTAAATTCCTTCACATTACATACACAATAAAACTAAAATAAATAAGCTATTTGGTTAAACAGACGTGTTCTTCAAAAGGGTCCACCAAAAAATTGGAAGTAGTTCTTAGTTCTATAGTGAGATTCAGGTTTCAAAACAACTTTTTGGGTTTTGATTGTTTTGTCTACCTGTCAACTGTCAACTATCAACCTTTTTGTTGCTGGAACTCGTAGTGCTATTTTTCGGTTTTCCTTCCTTTGCACTGCAACTCTGCGAACTATCACAACTTAGCTGAAAGTGGGTCAGTTTCAGTTATTTTTGTTTTGTCCTCATCGAAAATGTTGCATGTGTGGATATGTGTTGTCAGGCGCTGACACCTATCTCTGTCTCTCTCTTTATGTCTCTTACTTGAAGCTGACTGTAAGGTCTCGTGTACTAAGTAATATCAATCATGAAATAAGCCTGTCATCCATTTTTCCCTTAGACTTCCCTGTTTTCCTGGCCAGTGTTCAGCTTCATAAGTTTTGTGTACTTTCTTTCTGTCTCTTTTCCTCGTCTTCTTGGTAAAAGGTCTGCACTTTTTTGCTTTTCCTGGACTTGTTTGGCTCGCTGCTGAGACTACGAAAACCCAGATAGAGTTTCCCAAAATTTTGTTCCTTTCCATTTTGGGTTTTGTGCATTACTGGTTTCCCGTAAATGTCAAATGTTGTTTCTTCTCTTCTGGTTTGTTGAGCTTTGCAGTACCGGCCGTCAAGGGTTTAAAACCGGACGGGAAAGTACGAACCGGTCCAGTCCGGTTCGACCGAAAAAGGTTGAACCGTCCGGTTTTTATATAGAGGAGTTATTAAGTGAAACCGAACCGGACCACTGACCAGTTCAACCTTTTTCCGGTCGGACCGGACGGTCCGGTCCGGTTTTTTAAACATTGCCAAATAGTCTTTCCGAACCAAATCCAAATGAAGATACGCGCAACTGACTGACACTCGACAGCGAATTGTCTTTGTTCATAGATCGGCCCAGTACTTTTGTGTACACGAATAGCCAATAATATCGCGCCACGTCAAGAAACCAATTTTTGTTTTGCCCCAACTGGTAACTGAACTAACGGTGCCTTCCCCTTCTCTTCGGATTTTTTTACAAATTCATATATTTTCGGCGCAGGCTTATGCCTAGTCCAGCCCAGACATTATGCCTACCTCTGGCATACCGTACATATGCTTGGGCTTTAGAGGAATGGGTAAATGTTCTTATTTGCTTGCTTATCTGTATCAACTGAGCCGGTCTCGTTCAAAGTCCATTTTCTATTACACCTCTCAACCCTGCAACATATATAAACAACCTTTAAACGCTACAACGAACGAACTGATCTTATCTTTCAAAATCTCGCAGCCGCCGCCACAACCGCTACAGTACCGCCAGTCTGATCTCGTCCAGACTATATTCTATCTTTTTCTTTCCTCTTCCTTCTTTACTTTATATGTACATATATATATCCCGGTGACGACGAATTTAGTAATCTGAAAATGTACATGAAAAGTACAGAGTTTGGTGCTCCCTTTCTCGCGATCTGCAGGGAGGTTGAGGAGCCAAATACTCCGATCTGCGTTTCATGTACGTAGCAGGTGGATATAGGCGAAAAACCGAGGGATATTTACAAATACTTTCCATTTTCTTCCTCTCCCCTTCTCGTTGTTTCTTCTCTGTAATTCTTTAATCCTGTTTTGAGCAAGTGATGAAATCGGGTCGGGTCTGACAGATCATTGAGCCCGATTCAATATACCCGCTTAATTAAAATTTATTAACATTTTAAAGATGTTAATAAATGTTAATTATAATGCTCAATTAATTAATTAAAGTAATTAGACTAAAACTACTTTTATTATATGATTTGTATTTTTCAAATTTAATTATAAATTAAAGCCACGTCTAAAATCAATAAATTAGCTAAAGTAATAAAACAATTTTTACACACTTAAATTCAATTTAAAATTAATAAATTAAAGTAATTGATCTAAAATTAATTGATTAGTTAAATCATTAAAATAATTCTTATTTTCAGTCAATTATTTGAAAACAATTTTTTATTATAATAAGACTGTTTATTACTGGATCTTGTAGTTATATAACAATAACATCCAGTAGAAATCTCCCTTAATAGTACACAAATCTAGTAGTATGTAGCTTTGCCCGTACTACAACCTCACCCTAACTAGTAGAGAGACTATTTCCTTCATTTATATGATTAAACTGTGCATGCAATAACAACATCCAGTAGAATTTAATAGTACACAGGTTTAGTAGTACACATCCTTAACTAATAGAGAGACTGTTTCTTCGTTTATATGATTGAATTTGACCTAAAATAAAAAAAAGTCATTCCAAGTTATTTATTTTATTTGGTTGTAATATATGATTCAAATTGGACATGAAAAATATTTTTATGTGGATAATTCATATATTTTGATATAATACCAGAAGATTTATACAACTAACATGATAAATTAACTCCTAATGAGATCCTACAAGCTTCTGAGTGATCAAATTTAGTTAAGGAAATCACATAATAATAATGATTCAGTCATTAGATTGGATTCCTATTAAGATTAGAATCATCATTAGTTGATTTACATAAAATTAAATTATTAAAGTCTTAGTTTAACTTAATCATAAATTGTTATTAAGTTGAATTAGATAATCTTTCATGATATATAAGATCTAGTTAATGTGACTAACTATTTCAAAGTTCAATTCCAAAAACTTATTGTTTTTCTTTGTTTCTCCGTCTTGAAAACCAAATAAAACATGAATCTACCAAGCTCATCACCAACCCTTTTGTTCTGGTTTTTGTTCATAGTAACCTGGTTTTACTCTTGCCATGGCATTTACATTGAGAAGTCTGAAACTCAGGGACTTAGGTACATCATTAGATATTCAGAGAACGCTGATCGATTTGGAGCCAAAGCAAATGGAAGAAAAGACGACAATGAGGTATAGTTAGATATGTGCATGCATGTGTCAGGATTTGTTCTTTTTTTTTTTAATCTTTGACGTAAGGAGTGAAATATATTTTATCGTCAGGTGTTCCTGGATACTTGGAACAAAGCTTGCAGTTCTAAAGGAGAAGTAGCTATTGTCGTTCCCAGGAGTACATACACCCTTAAACCTATTACCTTCTCAGGTCCATGCAAATCAAATATCACGTTTCAGGTGAGTTCTTGGAGATCATATATATCTCATTATCTAACCCCAAACATTTTTAGTAACTTCCGATCACATTCCAGATTTACGGAACAATCAAGGCTCCTGCGGATATAGGAGACTATGAACATAGGAATCAATGGATCGAGTTTCAGAATTTGGAGAATTTCAGGGTTGAAGGTGGTGGAACCATCGATGGGAACGGAAAAATATGGTGGCGGGAAACCTGTAAGATCAAGAAAAGTCAGGTGTGTCGAACTTTTTTGCGATTCTTAATCGTTACCATCTCTGTACTAGTACGAACTATGGAGTGACGTTTCTGTTTCTGTTGTTGTGCAGCCATGCATAAGCGGCGGCGCTCCGACTGTAAGTTCCAGTGTCATGCTCAGTTTCACGTAAGCTATCTTCTTCAGTTCTCTATCCTTTTTATATCTGACGAATCTTTTTTCTTTTCTTTCAGGCAATGACCTTCCGTGAATGCAAGAATTTCGAATTAGTAAACCTGAATTTCGTAAACGCACAGCAAATGCATCTGAGATTTGATAAATGTGAGAATGTTAGAGCTGTGAGCCTCTCAGTCACTGCACCAGGGAGGAGTCCCAATACTGATGGAATTCACATCTCTGCTACTCATAACATTAGCTTAGAAGACTGCGTCGTTGGAACAGGTATCATTGTATGAATCACCTTGAAAATAGGTTTTTTAAAAAGTATGTTCTTGGTGAATTTTATTATAATGTTTAAATAAGTTATAAAAATTATTATAATTAACTCTCCAATAAAGAGAATTATTGTTTTAAATCATAATTTCATTAAATTAAAATACTTTTTTTTCCTTTTTTGGGATTTGGAGTTATCTAATTTGCCTCTAATTCATTTTAAACTCAAATCAAACTTAAATTTTGATAAACATAACATAAATGGAAACTCTAATTAGTACTTTAATTTTGATTTTCTGATTGATTATTTATTTGTTGAAGGGGATGACTGCATATCTATAGTGAGTGGATCTGAATATGTTAAAGCCACCAATATCACCTGTGGACCAGGTCATGGCATAAGGTTCCTCATCCTCAAACACTATTTAACTTGATCGATGCCTCTTAATAAGCCATCTTAATTGCACTTAGCTGGTTTTTTTGTGTTCATGCTTCTTTCAGTATTGGTAGCTTAGGAGCTGGTCACGAGGATGCTAAAGTTTCAAATGTGCTCGTCGATGGAGCAACTTTTTCAGAAACCTCAAACGGAGTGAGAATCAAAACTTGGCAGGTGAGAGTCGATTTCCAGGGTTTGTTTTTCCTGGAGCAATTAGAACTGAAGTGAACTTCAACTTCAAGCTTTTTTAATTGCTCCTTGTCTTGCAGGGAGGATTAGGATATGCTAAAGACATACTGTTCCAAAACATCAAAGTACACAAAGTGCACAATCCAATAATCATAGACCAGAACTACTGCGACAGGAAAGAAGCCTGCGAGGAACAGGTAAAATATAAGAATAAAACCCTGAACCTGTCACCTTCCAGACACTGACTAGAATCATAACTAATGAAATATTGTTTTGAATTGTGTCAGCAATCAGCGGTGGAAATAAGCAATGTAATGTACAGAAACATAGTCGGAACTAGCGCTTCTGAAGTGGGTGTGAATTTGGATTGCAGCAAAACCATCCCTTGTCGAGGAATATTTATGGAGAATATTGATCTGACCAGCCAAAAAGACGGTGAAAGTGCAAAAGCTTCCTGTCATAATGTAGAATTGGAAAAGATTGGAAACGTCTCTCCACAATGCCCTTGATTGTTCTGTCAGCATTGTGCAGAAACCTGAAAAATATCCATTATTCAGGATTGAAGTTGCGTATTGTTTAGTAGATTTAGATTATAGGATTTTCAATAGATTTACATGAATGAGATTGTAAATGATTCATGTTCTTGCTCCCAACTAACCGAGTCAAAGTTCAATGGCAGAAACTAGAAAGGAACCAGATTTTTATAATACAGGTGTAATTTGAAGACGTAGTTACAGATAAATTGATCAATTCCTAGCAATCCTTTTACGGAGTGTTTGGAATGGCATCAATTGAATTCAATTGCAGCATTGAATTCAATTCAAGTGTTGGCAACAGAAAAAATTGATGGGTTTAATTCATACATGAATTGAATCCCATCATCTTTTATAAATTGAATTCACCTGAAAAAGCATCGGAATTGAATTACGAACTGGAACTTCAATTTTTCTTTTGAAAGTTGAAAATATCCTTCTAATAATATCCATCTAATCCTACCATATATCTCTTCACCTCAAGCAGCTTCTCTCACCTCAAACAGCCCCTCCCACCTTAACGCGAAAGAACTACTGCTCGTTCATATATTTTTAAGCTTCTAAATTATAATAATTTTTCTATTGTCTTCATAGCTCGATCTAGCCTAATGTCATTTACAATCAATTTTTTTTTCATTTTAATAATAAACTTTTTTGATGATATCCCTTATAATGAAATTAATGTTTATAACTTGCTCTATGTAAGTGTAAATATTTATTATTTAATAAGATTTTTTTTATATCAAAGGTAAAAATGTCATATGAAATAATTGAATTCATTTTAATTGTGTTCCAAACAATATAATTGAATTCAATTATAATATTGTTGAGTTTATTCCAAACAATATAAATTGAATTCAATTCAATAATCTCATTAATGTAATTAGATAGAAAAAGGTGCTCATCACATCAGGACAAAGCATTCCTGATAAATTCAATTCGCTCTATGGCTTCTCTTCAGGTGTTAATTTCCTCTAAACATGTGTCTAGGAAGCCAATCAATCATTCTGCTCTCGTTTTTCGTCGTAGCAATTTATTATAAGTTCTCTAATCTTAGCATTTACCATGTGAGATCAACTCACAAACTCATAACTTACCAAGCCTGGTCATCAGGATTTCCAAAGCTTTGAACAGGTATCGCCAAGCAGCAGGTTCAGAAAAGATTGTGAACGTTGATCAGTTTGGCTAAAACAGATGGAAGTGACGATTTTCAGGTAGGAATCCTGTTTTAGGGTTTGTTCTTCCCTCTCTTTACGTTGCTTTCAGGAATCAGGACCCCATTGTCGCATTTCTTTTCCCAGGCATTTAAGAAAGCTAGGAACGAACCTTGCTGTTCTCCAGGAAATGTTGCTATTGTCGTTCCTAAGAAGATATACACCCTTGCACCAGTTACCTTTCCAGGTCCTTGCAATCAAAGTCTACACTTACTGTGTGGGGTTATGTAACTCAAAATATTTTTAAAAATTTAAATCGATTGAATTAAAAATGTAATTGAAGAAGATTGTTATTATTAATAAAAAATTTAATTTTAATTAAAAGTTATTAAATACAAATTAATTAACTAATTTTAATTTATAAAACCAAATTAGTTTATAGATAATTAATAATAAATCTAATTAAAAAAAGGAATTCACTGTAAACAACTCTGAAAGGTATAGATAACATTAAAATAAAAGTGAATCCTTAATCACCTCGAACTACAATCTTTTTTTTTTTGTGATTACCCCCACCAAGTGTTTAAGGAAGATTCTAACCATAAGAAGATACTTTTAAATTAGTCACACTTAAACTAATTTCTGCTCGAGTCAAGTAGATCTCTTGTAGAAGGTAAAATTCTAGTCTCAAATTTAAAACAACTATATACATGAGGAGAGTTTAAACCGATAACCTCATTTAAATTAGAAAAGTCTTGTACCAACTCACCTCTTTGTGGGGTTACAATCTTTTTCTTTTTTACGAATGATATTGTCCTTGAAATGTGTGTGTCAGGACTCAGCAGTTCAAGTGAGCAATATTGTAATACACAGAAACACAGTGGGAAATAGCTCTTTCTGCATTGGTGTGACATTCAACTGTAGCAAGAACAAGGAGTTCTGTTGCATCACATTACTCTGAACAGCCAAGAAACCGGCGCCGAAGCTTCCTGCAATAATGTGAAGTTGGCCACCAGAAGGAAAGGTCTCTCCGCGGTGATCTTGACGTAGCCTCCTGGAGTTTAACTCATTCCTGTTATTACCAATAATTTAAAAACTAAACCAGATTGAGCCTACTAAATTTTTGATTTAGTTTTCAATTTTACAATTTGATTTAGTTTAATAATTTTTTTAAAAAATCAATCAATTTATTAATTACGTAAATTGACCATTTTTTATAAACCAAAATAAATAAATAAATTTTTATTTAACAGTCTTTTTTAGTTAAACTTTAAATTTTTCAATAAATAAAAACAATCTTTTTCAATTATTTTTCAAATTCTTCAATTTTATTCAATTTTTAACCGGTCTAATAATACCTGTTGAATTACTTAAACCTTAAACTTCTTATCATATCGGTTTAATTTTTGATTCGGTTTTAAAAATATTAGTTATTACGTGTATTTAAAATTTTATTTAATATATAATTAAAAAGTGGGGATTAGAATTCATATATATATACGCGCACTTTATAACTCATTTGATGCTAATGGGAAATGACAAGTCCCAGAAGTCCCTCGTGATTTTGTACTTTTTAATTGCAGGGTCTTGAAAATTTCTTAATTTTTTATTTTTAGAAAATTTTTTATTTTAAAAGTTAAAAAAATAACGAAATAAACGCATTATAGATCTCATAATTACACTAATCTCTATTGCTAACATGATAATTTAGTATAATTATTAATTAAAGTTTAATTTAATTGATTCGGGTCAGATTTATGAGGTATTTCAAGTTATTATATCATTAAAATTTGATTAGTTCACGTCCAATATTTATATTGTATATAATTTATAATTTATTTAAATTATGTTAAATTATTAATATGCGTCAAATTTAGGAGTTAATTTAAGTTATTATATTAGTGACATTCCATATATTTCATCATATTTATACTTGGATGCATCCTAGATTATTCAAACTTTAGCTCAACAAATAGATTACCTATGCCTATACATGTAGATTATATATAAACCCAACCTAATCTAGTTTAGTTATATGTGGATACCTATAACTAAACTCTATATCAACCTAATCATAGAAGATGATAATAAATATTAAATAATAAGTTACAAGTCAAGAATGATTACAAAAATCGGATCATTTGAACAATGAGTATTATGGATTCGAAAAGAGATGTTTATAATAACTTCATTTCAAGTAAAGTATTTGGAAGAAATCAAAACAGCATCTCTTGTGAAGAAGACAGGATCTATAACATATATATACACATCTACACAGCATTAGAATATAGAAGATAAGGCTCATCGTGGCCTAATGTATACGTAGTCTTTGGTAATTTTAATTAACTGATCCCGAAAACACAGAAGAAAAGTTTTTAAGTTGAAAAGAAAAAGGGGTTGAAGCATAGTTCAACATTTCCAGGAATCACATGATTGTTTCACATGCATCATTATCAAGTATATCTCAGTACGTGGTACGATCTATAAGCAAACTGTTTCTTCTTCTTTTTTTGGTTTCCTATAAACATGTTCTTCATATAACCTCAAAAGTTGCTTGTTTCCTTTACGTGAGATAGGCCCTTTACTAGTAGCATGAAATTGAAGAGGAAGCTCAATTATATCTGAAACTGGGAGGCCCTTATCAGCCTAAGAAATCGTTATGTGCATGCAATAATCCACAACATCACATATTTCAAATAAATTATTGGGATTAATTCAATTTTCACTTGCAAGCTCCAAGTGTGTGTATGTTTATGTTAACTTGGGAATTATTGTAGATGGGTACACTGATCATTAATCATCTGTCTAAAATTCAACAAAAAGTTTCTTACTTTCTTTTAAGTAAACAGCACAATAAATACGTGTTTGACAGGGAGTGTACTGAGAGATGGGGAAGGTAAAAGAGAAGAGGTATGGAACTAAACTAAGCTCTTTCTGGTTGGGGTGTCTCAACCACACAAAGTACAATAGCTTAACCAGACAAAAGAAGAAGGTCTGGTCATGTAGTTAGTGAAGATATAAAAGCAGAAGAGTAGCTAACCCCCCTCCTTCTGCTTCCTCATACCTACCCTTAGGGTCCATATTTCATTTTATGCTTTTATTCTCTCTCCACTCACACACACACAAACACACGAACACGCCCAGATACTACTTTTTTTTTCCTGTTTAGTTTCTGGGGCGACAACAATATCTATGGAAAGTAAAGAAGGGACATCTTCAGGAAGTGAAAAGAAATCAAGAAGGTTCAAAAGAATATGTGTCTTCTGTGGTAGTAGAGCTGGTTACAAATCTTCATTTAGTGATGCTGCTCTTGACCTTGGAAACCAACTGGTAATATTTGGGTATATGATATAGTCAACGAGCTTCATACAATAATATTTTTGCAGATTGGTTCAACCGATCTGACTTTTGATATCAGGTTGAGAGAAATATTGATTTGGTATATGGTGGAGGAAGTTCAGGGCTTATGGGTTTGATCTCACAAACTGTGTCTAATGGAGGTTGCCATGTTCTTGGGTATAATATACTATAGACTATTTATTAAGAACCTGTCATCTTCTCACACTGGTTTAAATTATCTTCAATTTCTGATCATCTTGTTATGTTTGTATAGGGTGATTCCTAAGGCTCTTATGCCGCATGAGGTATACAATATTTCATCCCTTATGTTTTACCATCTATTTTGAGAAAAAAATGAACAAGAAGCTACCCTTTATGTTCTACTCTTTGACAGATAACAGGAGTAACCATAGGAGAAGTGAAAATTGTTGAAGACATGCATAAAAGAAAAGCAGAAATGGCAAGGCATGCAGATGCTTTCATTGCACTTCCTGGCAAGTATTACCAGTTCTTGATTCAACATCTATATTTCTTTAGTTATAAAAAGTTGAGATCTTTTCAGGTGGATATGGAACTATGGAAGAGGTGCTAGAGATGATTGCCTGGTCTCAGCTTGGAATTTATGAAAAACCAGTGTGTCTCTGATCCTTATCGATTATATCTGCACTCATCTGTCAAAAGCTGGAACATTAATCTAAAGGGATACTCTTGTTCTTCTGTGTTACGCTATAAGCAGGTGGGATTACTTAACGTAGACGGATACTACAACAACTTGCTTTCCCTGTTCGATAAAGGAGTTGAAGAAGGATTCATTAAGGAGACAGAAAGGCAAATCGTGATCATAGCAGAAACAGCAGATGAGCTCATAAAAAGAATGGAGGTGATGATGAACAAGAAGAACATATCCAATAGAATAACAACAATCTCTTCTACTTACTATAGTATCGATATGATATAATAGAACATCTCAATTCTAGACTAACCTAATAATGACTCTAATTCTAGAAACATTTTAATATTGGGATTCTAATGTTGCAGGAGTATGCACCAGTGCATGAAAGGGTTGCACCCAGACAAAGTTGGGAAGTGGACCAATTATGCGAGTCTACAACAAATGAGGAACCCCTAGGATCTTAGCCAGACCACAACCTTTTAATTTGTATATTATAAGTTAACACCGTGTCTATATACTATTTATGTTGGTAAGCTATTTATTTCCCATTACCATCAAAAGGAAAAGGAAAAGGACAGAAAAAGATAACCTAATCTCTCTAGTGGGAAAGTCCAAAGATCCCATATCCTGATCACCCATTTGTATACTCATGATGATGATGAAATATAATATATGTTTTATCATTTTGGTGTACCCTTTAGCTCTGTCTCTATCTTTGACCACGTCAAAAAAGCATAGAACTGTGGTTAGGGACAAGGGGTGTTCCTTTCATTGTGTGAATGAAGACTTGCTTTTGGTTTGAAATTACTTATAGTCGTAGAGAAGATTCTGATGAATGTGTGGATTGGAGGGTAGGGAATATTTCTTGGCATGATCACTAGGGGCTCTAGTTCTGTGGTTAGCGTCCTACGGCAATTTGGATTGTTTTGTTATAGGCGTACTTTTTAATTCCAACCAGGACTAAGACAACAATCTAGTTTGGTTGGAACAAGACTAGAGCTTCTTCTAAGTTCTAACGTGATCCAACTTGGAATTAGGTTCTAAACTTCACGTGGAAATTGAGGTGATAGTTACAGAACTAGTCCAATCCTAAATGATGACAGGCATGAGATCATTCCGTTGATTTTGTATTATTTTGGCCATGACTAAAAACAATATATAAGAAAATTCACACTTTTATGTTATAATAAAACCTAAAAGTTCCTTTCAAATTTTCAAATTTGTGTTAAAGGTGACAAAAAAAAGTTCGACCCTTTTAAAATTAATAGGTCAAGTTCATTTTAACCGGACTCGTACTCGCATATTTAAGTGTAAGGTGCCTGAAATTTTGTGGAAATCGGGTGTAGGCCTTAAGAGGTTTAACTCTAGCCCATTGACACTCTTATTATAAACACTAAACCCTTTTAGGGTGTTTAGTTGACTGAAATGTTCATTCCATTACTGATATATTCTTAACAAGAGAATGTTCTCTTGTTTGGACGAAGAAAACGTACATAACATATAATTAAAGCGGCATCTTTATTTTTTGAGTTTGAGAAATAAGTAAACTCATCAGCCTTTATATTTTTTTATTTCAACAAGTTGGAAATAAAAATAAGGACATGTTAGACAAAAATATCCTTAAAGAATCTACACAATAATAATAATAATGTAATTAGTTAGAATTATAATAAATATTTTGATCTTTTTATTAGTTATTCTTTTATCATTTCAAAACATTAACATTACATTTTTATTTGAATTTCTTAAAAATAAATCATACTAAATAATATATATTTTTATATTCCTCATATATTATACATGCAGATATCAAATACTATCAATGTTTTTTTTGGAATTCGAGGCTCAGCTTGTTATGAACAATCAATCACAATAATTAAAAAACAAGTGCAAAAATGATAAACACAGATTTACGTGGTTCACCAATGTTTTTTTTTTGGCTACGTCCACAAGCAACTAGAGTTTTATTTCACTGTGAATATTTTCAATAAAAGTATACTAGGAGAATAGAACATATTTATATGCCCAGGAAATTACAAAAGACATAACTGCCATCTAATAACTGATCCAAAATTTTCGCAATTGTGAGCCTGGTGTAAAAAATATATTATCAGGCTCCATATCTCACCAGGGCTCTAATTGTTGCTACTATTCTAAACATCAATCCCTACCGTACATGCTGCTACCAAGCACATAATAAATGCTTGAGAATTAGTACCCAAATAATTTAAAGCAATGTCAAATTAACAATCCGATAAATCTACTACACATCATATACAACATAGAAATAACACCGATCAATAACACTGTTCAAACACTAGTAGTCAATTAGGAGTAAGCCATAATAATAGTACCCGTACAACAACAAATTCTCTGATCAAGAATATGGGGCTCTGGCGCCAAGGACTGATGCCTGTTGCTGTGGTGAACATCTCTTCCATTTGTTCCAACAACCTCCATCCGTTGTCCTCTCAAAAATGCGGGGCTGCCTTCCGGGGAAGGAATGCTCCCATTGTGGATTTTCGATCAAATAGTCCCAACCCCTGAAAATACATTACACAGATATGTTCAGTTCTTTTTGCATTTATAAATTCCGGAAAAGTTTATCAAACCATATAACACCACACTTTGCATTAAATATACACACAGCCAAGCACAGACATTCACACAACTTCCTCTCATATTTCTCTTTTTTCTTAATGGTTACCTCCTTAAATTATCCACAAAATCTGGACCTTCTGCAGATGGTGAGGTAGAACAATCCTGGAGGATCTCTGCATCGGACAGACATTGAAATGTCCAAGCTAAATGCAACAGAAATTCAGTCCTACATTCATGACACCAAGAACATCCAAAACAATTAACCACGACAAAATAAGCTGTAATTTTAGTATAGGGCCCGCAGGCATGTCAAACTAGATATCAACTATCCCAATAAAAAGCTCCTAATTCAATTATGCTAATAATCTATTTTCACATTAAACAAAGACTAGGAAGCACACAATACCAAGAGCATGGTTCAATCACAAATCTATCCTTTTGAGTATCGTATGTCTCCAGTAACTTGCCATTCCAAGAGGGGTCATCACAGGAAGCTGTGACTCTAATTCTTCTGACTATTTCATCTGGGCATCTCGAACTTCTATCAAAACTGGCTGGGATGACTGATCCGTTGGATGTTTCAACCTAACAAGGTGAAAGCACAGCTTTTCTGTTCAGTTTACATATTTTAAATACTATGCTAATATTTAGGGGTTTAGATCACCAGTCCTGTTACTCTGTGCCTACCTTGTTTTATGAGCATTCCTCCATTCAATTTCTGTAGGTCCCATTTATTGAATAGATGAATGCTCATAAAATATGGTAGGAATAGAGAAATGGAAACTGTTCCCAATATTTAGAGCAGTAGACATCATTAAAAATGAAAAGAAAAGAAGAAGAAAGATTTGAAGATGAATCTAACCCTGAACCCATGAAAAATTGGGCGTGCATTTCTTTTAGAATCCCATATGGTATTATCCTCCAAAACAAACAGAGTTCGAATATGAAACCTTTCTGGCCTCTTCTCCAAAGTTTCAATTATTTTTGAACACAAAGGTAAAGAATAACCATCCGATTTTCCATGGGACTTAGATCTTGTCGAGCCTTTAGAGTGCTGCAAAAAAGGACAATACAATTGCTTAAATTATCCCACCTCCAAAGATCTAGCCACAACTCTAGAAAATGAAAAACAATTTGAGATTCTTGGACCAGACTTCAAGTGAAGCATCTTGGAAGCCACCAATCAAGTGGATCTGCAATCAGAAGTTGGTATACATAATTAAGTCCATTCAGTAAGACGTTAATTGAATTAAATGGAGTAACCAATAAAGCAATGGAATTTTATAGTAAATACACAGTTTAGAAGAATACATCCAAGTCAACATCAGAAATATTATTGATAACGCGTGATAACATCTGGGTCAGTCCATTTTCGACAATTTTAGGAGAATCCATATGGGCAACAGATGTCCTGCCACAATCACGGATAGATAGGTCAGAAATAATGACATGAGTGCCAATCATAAGATTTCTCGATCACTTCTCAAGAGGGAATTTGTTCTTACATTTTATTTTTTGGGTTCCAAATAACAATGCCCACACAAGTTGTCGCCTCATCAGTACCAATAAACTACAAATGCAAATCAAAAGTAAGACTAAAAAATTTACGACACATAAAAAAGGAGGAAATACGAGATTGTAATATCTAAAAAGATTTGAATGGCAGGTTTAACCACAAGTAGAAATAACAGAGAGTTAGACTCACAACGCCTCCTGCTTCACAAGAAACGAAGTAGTTGAGGATTCAAATGTTGGGTAAAACAGAAATAGAATGATGCGTGGTTTAATAATGCATCAAGTCAACAGAATACAAGAAGAAAAGTAGATACATCCACAAGTGCAGGGTCAGCAGTTGCATATTCCTTTTGGAAGACGTAAACCCATCTACCAGTTGGAGCTGAGCTTTGCAAACCAGAGTCGTCCAAAACTATCTTTGTCTCCTGCATTGCCTTGAATGAAGACGAGGCAGATAACAACGTGGGGTGCTTCATTAAAGATGTCAAAGTACCACAACCTCCCTATCACAAGTACACAAATTCGATAAATTTGATGAAAACGACAAACCACTAGCTATGCAGAAGTTGGGAGAAATCACAATTTGAATGATGAAACAAATGGGTATGAGATTTTGCACACTGAAAGAAAATTTTGAATACTTTTTGCTCTTTCCTATTAGAAGAGAAGATGGAAGGAAGAATACCAGGGGTTGGTTTGAGGAAGAAGAACGACGAGAAAATGGAAGACCATCAACGAATATCATATTCTCAGACAACTCCACGCAGCGCAGCAGCAGAGTCTTCCTCTTCTCTCTTCGTCTTCTCTTAAGTCCGCGAGAACTACGGACGCGGTGAGAACTGAGAAATGAAAAATAAGAGCGTCAGTCAACAGACATTTAAAAATATGAAATTAAATTACAGAAACATATTTGACCCATTTAGACTAGATTCGACCCGATTCAATCCGAAAACTATTTGACCCAGCCCGATTTGATTAGGCCCAGTGTGACAGATCCGAAAATGATCCAGCCCATTTCCTAGAAAAGGCCCTTATGTATTCCTTCTTCTCCCCCACTTCTTTTGTTTTTCGGCCAAGTCTTCTCCCCCACTTCACTCCAACAAATTACAAACCAAGTCAGCCTCACCCTTACTTGACTCGGCCCGACCCATATAAACGTAACTTGTCCCAACCCGGCTTGACCCGACAAGGGTCAATTGGGTCGGGTCTCATCGGAGAACATGGCCTCCGTTTTGCGATATTTGCGAATTTATCAACAATAACACCGCCAATGTTCGTCGGAGGCGTTAATCTTCTGATCGGATCATGCAAATTTACTGAATTAAGCTTAATTCAAGCAAATTTACCGCCTTCTCTGTCTCCTAGAAGTCTAGAACATATTCCATTAGCTTCTGTTTCCAGAAAATGTCCATAAACACAAGAACAGTATATCTACCAAAAACTCCAAGCTGAATCACCTCCACTTCGTACCTATTTCTACGAAAACTTATCGACATCATCAAGTTTCTGTAACTTCGTAAAAGTAAAGAAAGAGAACTCTTGAAAAAGGAACAACACAGTTAAAAGGAACCTGTGATCCTCCGTTAGGAATCTTTCACAGAAATCTCATCCAACAGACAGGAAGAGAGGGAGAGAGACTTACATCGGAAAAGGAATTCGCCGACTTCGATCTCTTGAACGCCGAGGAGACTGAGGGAAGCACGCGAGAATCAATATTAACGGCGCGAGACTTTATATAGTATCGTAGCAGCATCGTTAACTGGTTTATTTTGGCTTAACGGTGGAATCAACTTTAACGGTAAGTGCGCTTTTTCGTTTAGTAAACGACACCACTTAACTGAACTGAACACATCGTTTATGAGTGGCTACAAGACTAGCAAACTTATCAACTCTTTTGATTCCCAGAGCTCCAATGGCTACTCTCAGCTTCAGTCCTACGAGACTTCCCCATAAACCCTTCTCGAGAATTGCTTCTTCCTCAAACTACTTCGAGACTCTTTCCTCCACTTTCTATTTAAAGCCCTCCAAGTACTACAAGAAACCAAACCGCTTGCAATCCAACATTGTTGTCCCAAAGCTCTCGGTCTCAACGCAAGAGGAGGTGGATATTGAGGACTACGAAGATGACCCAACTGCTGAACTGAGCTTTCTAGACCCAGAAACCGATCCAGAGAGCATTGTCGAATGGGAATTGGATTTCTGCTCTAGGCCTATACTTGATGATAGAGGCAAGAAGGTGTGGGAGCTTGTGGTGTGTGATGATTCACTGTCACTTCAGTACACCAAGTATTTTCCGAATAACGTTATCAATAGCGTCACTCTAAAGGAGGCTATGTTGTCTATTTCTGAGAATTTCGGTGTCCCTTTACCCGAAAAAGTTCGCTTCTTCTGGTGATTTCTATGGTAATTTTCCTTTTTGACATACATGCATTTTAACAAATAGCTTGTGCGTATAACCATAGGTTTGTGCGATTTGTTACATTACTCGAGTATATGGTGCTGATTGACTGTGCCAGTGCATTTCAGGGGACAGATGCAGACAATTGTAGCAAAAGCATGTAAGGAGCTGGGTATCAAGCCTATTCCTAGCAAACGGGTGCGTATGTATGGTATTGGTCTACTATTGTTTCTTAGTATCAATTTCAAATAATAGGGTGACCAATATTAGGGTAGTGTGAATGTACTGTGAGATTTCCCCTTTCTTCTTTTGAAATTTTGCATACCCATTTGAGCTTTATTACGGGAATTATTATAGAAAACTAGAATTGAGCTTTTGTTTTTAGTATCAAAAAGTCAGATATGTTGGTTGGTTTTTATTTTTTCCGTGCATTTCTAGTTCTCCAAGCTAAAGCCAAGATTCTGGGCTTTTCTACACTTGAATTGAGGAGTTTACTTCCTCACAACTTGTTTTTTTTTTTGAAATTTTAAGAACTACATTAACTATAAGCGGAAAAGTCTACAATGTACAGAATCTAACACCCCTACAAGGCAGACAAAAAAGGAGGTATACAACCCCACTATCTCAAATCACAAAGAATAGCCCAGACAAATCACATAAACTATAAATACCAGCATCTTCTCAAGGCTAGTCACAAAGAGTCCTGTTTACCATTTACAATGATGGCCTCTCGTATCAAGTTAACGATGCAGTCTGCCAACTCATACTGGCTTCTTTCCTCACAACTTACTTGTTAAAGAACTGTTCTGCATTAGAAGGATCTGGTATAAAACATGACATCTTGATTTGCGTATATACAGAAACCTTAACTAATATGTGTTGTGCATTCTCTTGCACTTCATAGATTTAGCTCTGTAACTGAGCGATTCTTTATGAGCTAAGCACTCGTCGAATTGACACTAACATTGCTCGAAGTGAAACACTGAGTATCATTAATGGGATGGAGTACCTGAAACTTTGGGTATGTGTATACATTAATCTTGTCTCAAGGTAAATGCATTGAGGAAAGGGCTAAACTTTGATTTGATGTAGGTTAAGACAGAGGGAGGTCTAAATGCTTCAGCTTCCTTTTGCGCACTCGATGGATAAACAAAGCAAACATATAGCTGTAAGTGGATCTTCCAAGTTTCTTTTATCTGTGAAGTTATGCATCAAGTTAAACAAGAAGTTATGCATCGAGTATAGAGTTATATTTATGCTCTCTAAATACGTATGTTGCTAATTTAAGGTAATATGTCTCAATGTCATGTGAATTGTGGTTTAATGTATACGTTAGTAAGTTCTTATTTTATCAGCCTGATATAGCTTATTAATGTCTATTTTAGCTTAAGTTATGATAAAGAATAGATGTCATGCTTCGAAAACTTTATTAAGCTTTAATCTTAAATAGATGGGCTACGTATTGCAGGAAAATGAGAGCTGAAAAGCAAGGATACCTTGCTCTGGTAAAGAACGTTAGTCTCTTTTTATATGAATCCATTTTCTAATTTTTGTCCAATTATTTTGGGTTCACGCATTCTAGTGGGATCTATGTGAACACTTACTGATACATGGTTCAGACATGCCTGAATCCTCAACAGCTTTGTGTCCCTTTTTTTCTGGAAATTTTCTCAATTTGATTACTGTTTTTGATTGAAATATGGAACTTAAATATTGCATAAATCGTTATTACTTCTCCATGTTATAAACTCATATAATACTGTTAATAGAAGGAGTGGCATAGGGGCTTCAAAGCATTGAGGGATGATACTATTAATAAATTGAAGAAGGCCCTTCATGAGCTAGGGAAAGAGGTACATGATAGCTTTCTTTCTTTCTATTTTTTTGTCTGGTTTGCTTCATGTACAATAGTATGAGATGCATCTTAGTGATGACTTATAAGTATGCAACACTTTTGACATTATATTTTCATCTTATCAAGGTCACGAGGCTATCAAACTTTGTAGATTTCTATTCATATGCATTTCGATATTGCCTAACAGGTATTGGAATTTCGATATTGCCTAACTGTTGGGAATAGTTCATTTAGCTAATGCTGTAATAATATTGACTGATATGCAATTTCCGGGAGATGAAAATAAACAAGAATTGAAGTCAAACTGTTGAGGTTTGTTAATTTCTATTCTTCATCTTCTTCTAGATTTTGATATTGTAAAGCTTTTATGAGATCGTGAGAAATTGATCTGAGGATCTGGTGATGATGAGCTTGACAGGAAGTAATTGTACAAGAAAGAGCCATTAAAATCGATGCAAGAGGTCCAACTCGTCCTAGTGCACCTAAAGGTGGTTCTGCTTAGGCGGGTTGAACACTCCCTATGTTCGATTTTCTTATTACTTATTTTGCAAGACGAGTCCTGTCTGTGACTTTGTCTAATCATAAGTTTGGACGATGTAGAGAATAATTTGTAACAATTTACTTTGGATAATTTGTAAGTTTTAATATTTTAATTATTATAAAATAAAATTTTAATTGCAAGTTTAATTAATTGACAACTCTCAAATTTTGCATTTATAACTGACCTACAAATCTTGAATATTATAAAATGTAATAATTTAAGATGTAAAATATTATAAATATTATGAATTTTATTGCATTTTTTTTGTAAAAATTCACTATTGTACAATATTATAATATTATTAAATTAAAATGATTTTTAAAAAATGAAAATAATAATAATTTAAAAAGTAATACAACTATTTGTAATATTATTTGTTTAATCTTATTTGAAGAACTATTAAATAAATAAAATTCAAAAATAATATTGAATAGTTATTAAACAAGTAAGATTAAAAAAATTGTATTTTAAAAAATAATTATTAAAATTTAAAAATGTTAAATTAATATGATTTTCAAAAAGGGATAAAATTAATACAAATAATAAAAAACGTTGCGGAATACATTTAGTGACATTTCTAAAAAACGTCGTGGAATGCATTCTGTGATGTTTTTTAAAAACGTCGCGGATTGTCTAAACTTTCAGTGACGTTTTTAAAAACGTTGCGAAATGTCAGTATTTTTTGCGACGTTTTATGAAGCTTTTACCTACACCACATTCCACAACGTTTTTTGTGACGTTTTTTAAAACGTCGCAAATGCTCTTCTGCGACGTTTTTAGGACCTTTTATGACGTTTTTAAAAGGTCGCAAAAGGGCTTATTTTCTTGTAGTGCGTATTGGCGAAGGAGCATTGGGCAGGCCTAATTAATATGAAAATCATCACTAATCATATAAACAATCATGTCAAATTATCAAAAATACTTAGATATATTGTAAAAACGTACCTGAATCCATAAGAATAACGTGATTCTTACGCTTGTGGTTATTCGTCTTCTAAGTCAATATGTACATCTATTTTCTCTCAATAACTGTCTCTTTTGTTGTTGATGGGATATCAAAAAGACAATTGTTCGTACAACTTAGAAACCATAACTCTAATACTTTATATAATTTGTCTTATTTCTATTTTAACCCATCATAAAATAAAAATTAGACTATTAGATCTCTACACATTAAAGGCCATACTTTATTAGATGTCATATAACCCAAAGTCTTTAACCTTAATAGATCAACTTAACCGAGCTTAACTTTATGATAGCTCATAATATTCAATTAATTCATATATATATATACCCACACATTGGATTAAGCTATGATGTGTCTTTTTGCACAGAAGTTTAGGACCTGTTTGTTTTCGTTTTGTTTTTAGTTTTTCGTTGTGGTTTTTGTAAATTAATAAACGACTCTTAAAATCGTGTTTGGTTAAACATGTTTTTATATTTCATTTTTATAAATAAAAAACGGTAACTATTTTACAAAAACGTAAAAATAACGTTTTCGTGATTTCTAAAAACAGGTTTTCATAAATGTTTTTTTTCACAAAAACAAGGTTTTTATCTCCTTTGCGTCCTCTTTTGCATCTTCACCGGTGTTGCAATATCTCCAGGTTTGTTTTCATATCTATTTGTTGCTTCTACGATTTCTCTTGTCTCTCTTATTCATAAGATAAGACCTATAACAAAATAGAAAAACTAGGCGGGATGAAAAAGAGATATGAAAACCGTGAAAAGATAAAGAGATGTAAAGAAAATAAAGATGTAACCATACTTACTAAAAACAAGATGTAGAACTTTTGCTTTGACCATTAACTTCTACAATTTTTTGTGATGATAAAGAACCAACCCAAAACTTGAATATGTTAAGCAGAAGACGGCGCAGAGGAACCTAACATTCAACTCTTTAATTTTTGTTGCAGCTAAACTGTAGCGCCCTAATACCCCCTAGGAGGATATTGCAAGCGCCACACAAAATATAACATAACATATTAAATACGAAACATTTTGCGAAAGCATAGCATTGAAAAATAAACATTCCAAACCATACGAAACACTTTATACATGCATTTTCAGAATCTCAAACAAACATACATTACATATTATAATGTCAGAAACTAACCTGAATTAAGGTTATTACAATCCATCAAACAAAAATATAAAGTCATATACAAGCCTAAAACAAACTCAAAAATACATTTTGAGCAACACAAAACTCAGACTCCTTTGACCATTGCGGATGACTTGTCCCAGTCCTTAAGTCCTTCTCTCTGAACCTACACAGGACAAATCTACCGTGCTAAGCATATAGCTTAGTGAGTAATAACTAATCTATACATAAACTGACAATTCATCACACTGGGTCATGTAACAACAACAATATGCATTAAAAGATTTCTTTAACCGAAAGTCAGACAGAATACATTTCAGAACAGATTTTTTATAATTAACAGAACTACATAACACAAGAGTATATAAACTTTTCAGAATTAGAACATAAGTTAGTTCAAGTCAAAGTCAAACAGATATCAGAGTACAAAATCACATGACTGCTAAATCCATTTACAGAAGTTGGTAACGGAACTTATACAGAAGAGACCAAAGTCACTACGGTTCCCGACACCGTAGTGTCACATAAGAGACCAAAGTTTTAACACCAAAGTGTCATTAACAGAAGACACCGAAGTGTCAATAACAGAAGACACCGAAGTGTCGATAACAGAAAACACTGAAGTATCACAAAAGCAGCTGCAGACCTTTCTAGGCATGCCTATTTACCCACAGCTAGGACTCAACAGTTTTAAAACAAAACAAAGTCATTTCATACATTTCATATGCAAAGCAAGTAGTCAATCGAATTTACATGAAAGTAGCACTTCCAATGGTAGAAACAGGCATCAAGCGCCTCGGACAATCATTGTCCGAAATTCAGAACACAATCAGTATAAATCAAATTCAACAAGAAAAACAAAGTAAGGTGTGACCGTTTACGATTACTTACAAAAGCTCCCTTACCGCTTATTGTCTCGAAGTCCCGACAATATCTGGAGGTGGTCGCTTTATGTATTCCTCTATAACATTTAACACATATACAAATCATTATTATGCATGATTAAGAATTCATTTATGTATACTGAATATGTATGATGCATGTTCATAACAAATTATCGGGTATATTTTCTTACTAAAATGATGTAAAAATCAATTGTACTTCAAAAGCTTCAAAATTCAAACATTCAATTACTATTCCAGCTTTTGCTGGAAGCACCTCATTCGGGTCAACTTTGCATAATCAATAAGATCAAGAAAATGATGTATTTCTGTAACACTCTCTTCTAGACAATTGTTCCTCTGTGTCTTAAGTTTCTAATGATACTAAGAGCATACAATTTGGTTTATTATTCATGATCATGCATTCAAGTTGCACTCCTCATATCTCTCAAATCCAATATCCAAAAATTACAAACTTTATACCAATTTAAAGCTGAGAGAATAAAATACAACTTTGGTGAAGAACCTTAGTCTAATTCGGCGTACATCAATATAGTTTATTCAATAACCACGGGATATGATTTCTGTCCTTGGTAGTGTTACAGCCTAAGCCAAGACTCAATTTCATGCCAATTTTTCAAGTCTTAGAGACATAATTAAAATTCGACTTCTTTAAGAAAGTTGTAGGCATATGTCTCAAGTTTAATATGAATTAAGAATCAACTCATTTGGAAATCTACAGATAAAAATATAATTATAATACCGAAGCATGTTCACTATAATATCTCTAGTTTATAAAATTCCAGTACATACCCTCACTTTGAGTCAATCAATATTTTTGTAATCAATTTAGATGGCTCTAAATTTTTATAGAGAGAAAGAAAAATATCTTAGGAGTCTATTGGTTCAAGTTTCAAGTTAAATGGAGGTCGGATGACAAAGTTGTGGCTAAAAGAGTCAATGCAGTTCGGTTTTGGTGCAACTAGTCTTCTCTTCTCTCTCTAAAAATGCAAGTTTCCTCCTTCATCATCGAACTAGTTTTCTTCTTCTTCTTTCTCTCTTCTACTTAATCCCTCATCACAAACTTATACCCTTACATTTTCTACTTCATTTTTACACTCATGCAACTTATCTTATGCTAAAACAACTCAAAATGCAAGATTAGCTACAAATACCCAAACCAGAAAATTTTCACTACTATTTATCATCTTCAACCTTTGTCACATTTTCTGCACTCTCTCTTTCCTTATTTCACGGTTCCTACACCATTTCTAACTTATATTCTTTGCATTCCTACTCCCATTCTAGCCCATCTTGCTCTCTTACAACTCAAAACTCAAGATTCAAACTAAACACCAAAATCAAAACTCACCTACGGTTTTTCATGCATAATTATTGTATAATATATCAACTCATCTATCTTATGCATGTGTTTATTTCCAACACACAAAACATCACCAAAGATCAGTTATAGAACTCATAAACTTAGAACTTTACTTACCTTGTTTTCAGAAAATCACAGCAGTGATAAAGAAGACCAAAGCTATGCCGAAGAGAAACCAAAGTTACAAAGTTTTGCCTTACACAATTTGTAATATCTTGCTTTAATAACTCATTGACACGTGGCCCCTTGCATGTGGGACACTTGTCATCCTCTTATAAGTGTTACATGTCATTATTTTATTATTCCATTTTTTTAAATTTAAAATACCCCAAAAAAATTTAAAAAATTCCTAAAATTCTCCAAAAAATTTCAAAATATTACTAATAGTCTTCAAGTAAATTTTTACCACCAATAATCCATAATTCACAATTTAATCTCATTTATAAATCAATTATACCCGGAAAATGTCAATGAATGCATGTACAATTATTTGTATATGTCAAAATTCATATGCACATATCAACAAATACTCAATTATGCAAAGCAAACGATGTACTGGAATTCCTTAATTTTCTAATCCCTAACATAGGGTGTTACATAAACATAACGATGACATTATCTTATTATTTATAAAGAACCAACACTATGAACAGCTATTAACTAACATATATAAACAACACCGTGAACAACTATCATTTAAAATTCGAGACAGCTATACGTGATTTCTTCTTCCTCACGTTTTGCAGCTGAATTCTTAGACTTCACACTATTCTCTCTCCTTGTTCTTCTCATCTCCGCATCTTTAGCATATTTTCTCTTCACATCATTTAATGCTATTTAGCATAAACTTTATCCTTACAAAGCCTCTTCACTTCTCATCCTCGTGTCTTTAACATGGAGCCTATCTTCTTACAGAGCCTACTCTTTCCTTTTGTCTTCACATCATTTAATGCTATTTAATATAACAGAGACTTTATCCTTCTTCACTTCTCATCCTTTTGTCTTTAGCATGGAGCCTATCTTCTTACAAAGCCTAGTTTTCACTTTGTCTTCACATCATTTAATGCTATTTAATGTAGCACTTTATCCAAGCATTTTATTCACGTCATAGCTGCGGCTTTATCAAAGGTAAAGCCTAATCTTTACCTGATTTATTGTCTTCGTAATAGCTTTAAGTTTGCTAGTCTTCACATCATTTAATGTGGTAGAGGCTTTGAAGTCATAGCTTAAGTTGTTCTTATCTTAACGCAATAGCTTGTTGTGAAAAACTGAAACTTTAGATATATTTGTACGTTAGTTAAATTTGATATATATGTAACCGTACTTACATTAAATGCATTTAGTTGTGAATCCTGTTGAAGTGGCTTATTACTTGAAGCTGAAACCAAACTGAAAGAACGAGTAAATAATTTACTGTAGTGGTTTTGCTACCAGATTTTCAAATATAGTGAAAATTTAATTTGTGTACAAGTTTAGACACTAAATATATTTTAGAAATTATTATGGTTGTCACTTGTTTATTTTAAATTATATTTAGCATTTAATACTTTGTAAAAATTGTTGTGATTGATGTCACATATATGTTATTACATTTAGTGATGGAAGGCTTAAACAATATGAATGATTGGAGTATGGAATGATACTATAGAGATGTATTTAATCTCCTTGATGGTTGAAGAAGTGAAAAAGGGAAATCGAACGACTACTACCTTTTTCTAAATCTGGTTAGAAGAATATTAAAGCAGGGTTTCAAACAAAATTCAATAAGAGTATGCTGACAGTCAATTGAAGAATAAGTATAATGGATTAAGGGCTAGATTGAAGAATTTCAAGAACTTACTCAAAGAAACAGGAATCGGTTACAACTCTTTTACTGGTGAAGTTAATGCTACAAATGAATGTTGGGAAAATCTATTTAAGGTAAAATATGTCTTT
>JANKOE010000004.1:400187-414897 GCA_026284465.1 Erythroxylum citrifolium
TGTGGGAGCTTGTGGTGTGTGATGATTCACTGTCACTTCAGTACACCAAGTATTTTCCGAATAACGTTATCAATAGCATCACTCTAAAGGAGGCTATGTTGTCTATTTCTGAGAATCTCGGTGTCCCTTTACCCGAAAAAGTTCGCTTCTTCAGGTGATTTCTATGGTAATTTGCCTTTTTGACATACATGCATTTTAACAAATAGCTTGTGTGTATAACCATAGCTTTGTGCGATTGTTACATTACTCGAGTATATGGTGTTGATTGACTGTGCCAGTGCATTTCAGGGGACAGATGCAGACAATTGTAGCAAAAGCATGTAAGGAGCTCGGTATCAAGCCTATTCCTAGCAAACGGGTGCGTATGTATTCCATAGGAACTCGGTTTTTCATTTTCCCGATCTTAATGGAACCAAGAATTTATTGCTTTAATCTAGCCAAAAGTAACTGATAAACCAGTGAAGGTAAAGATTTAGATGGAAATATGGTCATGTTGTTTCTTCTGGTTGATTGACTAAATAGATGGTCACACCAATGAAGTGGGTTTCATACCATATCTGACCGGCTTGGAAATGGTTACCAAATTGTCTTGCACTCTACTGGGTTGCCGTAATTTTTTAAAATTATTCGAAATAGTATCCGTTGATCCCATACAATATGTGCACAGGGAAATTTAAGCAAACAGACATTGTATATGCTTGCACCCTGTCATTGCAGTGAATTCTTCTTTTGTCTTAATAAGTCACAGCAACTGAGATTCAATCCAAGTCCAGGCATTCCTATGCATGAGATACCTCACTAGTTGTTGAGGAAATGCAATCCTTATTTACGCATCCTCTTGTGCGTATATGCACCTATATGAACTAACTAATTTGTGCCATTTGCTCACCTTTTTAGGTTGGTTTTTTCTGCAGTGTTTATCACTTCTTCTCTGGCTGGAAGAACGGTACGAGACTGTATATGCTCGTCATCCTGGTTTTCAAAAGGGAGCTAAACCGATTCTGGCACTAGACAATCCTTTCCCAATGGAACTCCCGGAGAACCTGTTCGGGGAGAAATGGGCATTTGTCCAGCTACCTTTGTCAGGTACAGGTTTGGTAGACTAGCATTGGCATATTCCTTGTCGATATTCATACATGTGACATGTCATGGCATCCATTATGCAGAACGATTTTTCTGGAAGTCGGAAATTTATGAATAGAAACATATGTTGTGATAGTGAAATCATTCATAAACTGAGGCGATAATCTTTGACTTCGAACTCATGGATTCTTTGAAGCTAAAAAGAAAGAAACTATTAATTCCTGAATTGCAAACGGAAATTGATGATTCTAACTTGTATACTCCCATTTGCAGCTGTTCAAGAAGAAGTGGCATCAGTGGAGACGAGATTTGTGTTTGGTGCAGCTCTTGACTTGGACTTGCTGGGAATTGAGATCAACGACGATACACTGATTCCTGGACTAGCTGTTGCATCTTCTCGTGCTAAACCGTTAGCAGGTATCTCCTTTCTCTAATCTACTATCTATGGCCATCTCTTGATAGTTCTGAAATTTATGCTGCGTCATGCAAAGGGTAAGTTCAACACCTTCCTCCAATTTGTTGCAGCCTGGATGAATGGACTGGAAGTATGTTCAATCGAAGCCGATACGAGTCGTGCTGCATTGATTCTATCTGTTGGAATTTCTACAAGATATGTTTATGCAACCTATAAGAAAACTCCTGTAGCAACAGCTGAAGCTGAAACTTGGGAAGATGCAAAGAAGGCCTGTGGAGGTTTACATTTCCTTGCCATCCAGGACGACTTAGATTCTGATGACTGTGTTGGATTTTGGCTTTTGCTAGACCTGCCTCCTCCACCTGTATAATTTATGTTTTTTCTAGTCTTTTTTTTTTTTAATGTACGAGCCTGTTTTTCCATACCACACAACGGAATTTCTTGCTGTCAAGCCATATGATGTTGGAAAAAGGTCATTATTCACCAACTTAAATCTAGTGTTGAGCATGGGATGACAATCGGCTCAGAGCTCAATCTAACCTAATTCTGTTCAATTAAACTGAACTTTTGGACTAATTTGAATATGAGAAATGAATTTAAGACCAGACTCAACAATCTGAACAACCCATCTTCCAATTACAAAACGTCAATTTAAAAAAGTTTTTTAAAAACATTTCGATTTAACGGATTGTCTTGAATAATTTCTTTTAATATTAACATTTTAAATGATCCAAACAAATTCAATCTTCGTGACACAAGCCAAACTAAGATTTGGGCCAATCTCGGATCACCGTTCAATTCCACCAATCCCATTGCCATTTCTAATTAAACTGTTACGTATAAAAATGTTATAACTGTTACACAGTTGTAACGAGTATAAAGATTGTAACCATTTTTCTCGTAAGCAGATTTTGAATTAGCTAATGTGTGTCTCTTGCTCTTTTTCTAAAGTTCTCTGTTCTTCTCTTTACTTTCTGGACTTTTCTCTTCTCTCCTTCTCTCTTCTGTTATTTATTTTTATTCGCAACAAATAGTATCAGAGCAATCGATTTTGCAAGAAATCGAAGAAAACATGAAAAGCTTGATAGAAACACAAATCAGAAGCGAGAAAATGTTTATGGAATTTCAAAGCAAGAATGAGAAAATGTTTTTGGAAGCTCTAAACAAAACAAAATTATTGGAGAACAACCTACTGAAGCTTAAACATGTGGTGACACAATTTTTGAAGCGACAAGAAGCGGAAGTGAGAGCTACCATTGCAGTTATTCCGAAACTCACGAATCAAAATGAGCAACCCATGCAAGTGAAGGAAAACATAAAGTCTTTGGTCGTAGAGTCCACTCCTCTTATGAATAACAAAGACGTCGCCTCTGATGGTGCCTTAGTCATCCCCTCTCCCAGCGAGCCTGGCAAGATCGAAATGTACTCTCCAGCTTTCTACACTGCTTGTACGGCTGGTGGTCTTCTCAGTTGTGGTCTAATCCACATGACAGTTACTCCTCTTGATTTCGTTAAGAGTAATACGCAGATTGACCCGACAAAGTATAGAAACATTTCATCTGATTTTGGAGTTTTGTTAAATGAGCAAATTGTGAGCTTTGCAAATGGTTACATAGCTGGACTTTTCTATGAGATTGTGTCTCATTTTGATAATCTAATCTCCTTCCTCTATGATGCTAAAGGAGCAATTGTTGGTGATGCTTTGAAAACAAATGGGTGGCAAACAGAAAAGTAGATTATTCATTTTTTTTCCATTCTGCAAACCTCCGTAACCTTGATTACAAGGTTTTCTAAAAAAGAAAGAAGAGTTACGTATAAAAATACTATAGCTATTACACAACTGTAATAAATATAAAAATTATACA
This sequence comes from Erythroxylum citrifolium, assembly GCA_026284465.1. Classification (NCBI taxonomy): domain Eukaryota; kingdom Viridiplantae; phylum Streptophyta; class Magnoliopsida; order Malpighiales; family Erythroxylaceae; genus Erythroxylum; species Erythroxylum citrifolium. The sequence continues at coordinate 403,551 of JANKOE010000004.1, forward strand.
AAATTATAACCGTTTCTCTCGTAAGTAAAATAGTAAATTATAAATTAACTAATGTGTGTCTCTCTCTCTCTCTTCTTCTCTTTGCTTTCTAGACTCTTCTCTTTCTCCTTCTCTTTTCTGTTTTTCATTTTAATTCGCAACAAAAACCTTATCTGAACAGTAGGGAACCGTGAGGTTTACAAAGGGATCCAAACAAGAACCTGATTCTTTCATAAGACACAATTACGCAATTGATGATGACATACTCGTAATTAATATTTTTCGAGAGTCTATTGAACAAAATACATGAACATTCCATTAAAAAAAAAAACATGAACATAACACCGAAGCCAATGAAATGTCACTTTCACCTAACACTAATCAACTGATAAAAGTCGCAACAGCTACACAGAACTGCCATCATGAACAGGAAGCTCGGATTCTGAATCATTGTTGTGATCCACTTTAGAAAAGAAGAAGTTGATACCCTACTCTGAAACTATCCTAGAGGTACACAATAATCTTTCATTTACAATACAACTGCATATAACCAAGCAGCGGTACAAGCAACCCCAAAAATGTAACCTTAATCTCTGCCTCTGGAATGGGAGACAAACACTTGACCCCTAATAGGGAAGAAATCTTGAGCTTAATCATCAATTTAAAATAAGATCAAGCGGTCACCTCTTTGATCTCTTTTGCTTCTGCGGAATAAAGCGAACAGCCTGCTTCCCAAGTTGTAAAGTTTTCAATCTGCTATCATCTAGAGTAACCGAAAGCAACGACGTGCCTTCAACAATATCTGATACCACACCCTTATGCCTGGATTAAAAGGTCAAGATCAAAGGTGGAATGCAAGATCAAATAAAAATCAAGCAAGTACCTGAGGATATATTACCGAAAGCGTAATCACTCATATGCATCTTCTTGAGGAGATGAAAGGAAAGAAAAAGCTTACCATGAATCATCAGATGGCTGGTGAACTTCAACTCTCTTTCCAATTGCATCTTTACCCAACCTTTTCAATATCCAACTAGCTCCCATCATCTGACTGTCCTGATGAGATTGCGTGGCATCTTCACCTCCGTTTGATGTCATCATGAAGTTCGATGATCTCTTTCGCTTTGATCTTTGACCCCTTATACTCTTTTCTACCTCAGGTGGAGCACACTGAGAACTCTGATTCTCAATGTCAGGTTTTTTAATCTTCAATCTGAGTGAAAGTTTAGAATCTTTTGGCAAGGAATTCAAAATCGGTGTGTCACCAGAGTCATCATTGCTTTCAGCTTTTGAATTGGGCCTCATTTCTGGTGATTTTGCCGAAGACAACTTGTCAGTTCTTACAGTGGGGACATCACTGGCAGGCCCAAATGCAGCTCTACTCCCCCCAATGCTTCTTTTACTTGATGAAACACGAGTCTCGTCTGAACGCATGGTTTCACCTCGGCCAGGGCCTCCCTCTATATCGAATTTGGAATTTAAGTTGGAAGCTTCAGGCTTCAATTTTCCAAACTTAATCATATTTCCTTCTCTTCGTGCAAATTTTAAGCCGCTTGTTTGGCTAGACTGATTAATTGTCTCCTCTGCATGATCCAAAATAACTACTATGAATCTATGATGCCCTTCATTCACTAAAACAAACCCTTATAGACAATGAGGAAATTTTAAATGAATGGATGGAAGTCACTCACCTTCTCCAAATTTAGCAGTGCCATTGTTTCTCTCTGCAGTAGACTTGTCGCTCATCCTATGACGGCCTGTACCATCACTACCTATTCATAAATACCAAATGTACAAGGATATGAGTGAGGACACACTATCATTCCGTAGGAAATATCAATTTAAAAATTTGGTGATTAAGCTGTCGTAGCCAAAAAAAAAACTTCATTAAGTTATTAATTAAAAAATATTACAAATATATTTATGGAAACAGATCATCTTAGTTCATCAAGCGAAATCAAACTGATGGCATACCATTGGAAGTTGTCAAGTCCTGCTCCCTTTGAGAGCTTGAAGCATCAGATCTTGGAGACTTGCTAACATTTATTTTTCGAGCACCTAAATTTATGACCAACTTCTTTGCTTTCACAGTTGATTTGCTAGCATCTTTTTGTGTGTCATTCCCACTATCCAAATCTTGAGGCTTATTATTTACAATTCTAATAACTCTGGATGTCCTTTCTCCATCCCTCACCATGACCTCATCAACAAACTTTTGTTTCAAACCCCCTGGCTGATTAATAGAGGGAAAGCCTTCAGTGCGGTGAACCGCTCCTGCAACAGTGGAAGAATACACATCCAGTCCTTTTTCATATGTTTCGGTGTCACCAGCCTTATTATCATCCATACTAGTTCCATGAGATTGAATATCCTGCTGAGGTAGTTCTCTCTTACTAGTAGAAGATAAATGAGAATCCTTTTTCTTAGAAGACTTCTTATTCCAAGATTTCTTTCCATATTCCTTACTCTTCTTTGGAGACTTATCTACCACACCTTTTAGAGAGAGCTTTATAGAACGACCAGATTCATTCTTTGGCATCAGAGGACCATTTTCTTCTTCATCTGAATAGGGCGAGATCGAAAAGATATCTTCTTGAGTTGGCAGCCCTGCAGCTTCCCTCAAGCTAGCAATCAAATCCCGGTCAGCTTTATCTCGTCTTCTCCAAAGCTCTTGAACAGCATCTTCAAGATCCTTCACCTAGCAACACACATTATGTAATTGATGAGTCGAATATGGACAACAGGGAAAGAGGAGCTATATAAGCAATAACCAATAAATGTAACATAGGGAGAGAGATTAAAACCTGATAGGATTCGCCACGACAGGTGGCACATTTGTACTGAAGATTCCCATCAACTTGAAATTGCAAATATTTTTCATCACTGCAAACCATTCATCACAGAAAGAGATATATGCATCATTTAACCACAATGCTACAAAATCAAACCGTACAAAAACACATAAAACCAATCATGCAAATAATTTAATTCAACAACTTGACTAGGAGAAAATAAAGGTAACTTAATCACCAAATATATTTATAAACGTATACCCACTTGCCTGAGCGCAAATAAATTCTCAAAAGAAAATGTGCTATTAACTTGTTACTAAAGAATGGCAGCAACAGACCTGATACCATCACAATGACAGTGAACCCAGCGCTGGCACATATCACAGCAAACCATTGGTGTTGATTCTGAATCTCTATAAACCTTGAAATTAAAACAAGCATCTCAAAATTCAGTCAGATTAGGTCATAGTTAAAATCAGAAGCACTTCTAAGCAAAAAACAAACCTTCAAACAAATGGGGCAATAATTTCCTTTCACAAAAAGTCTTCCACAAGCATCACAACAAGTGTACCCCAGAAACCACCTGAAAAGATAACATACTGAATCTGTCAAACAAAGGAAAATCACAGCCCTGTTGAACGTATAGATATGGAATCAAAAACATAGGAGTTTATAAATCCCTAATGCCGCCATCTCCAACTAACTACTACTATAATGTTGTATAAATTGCAGCATCTAATATGCATTAAAGTTGAATAACATGTGACATCCTAACCAACATGTTTTGATGACGTTAAACAGTAGCCATTTGCAATCTCTAACTATTGTCAAAGCAAAAAAGAAGTCATAAGGGAAAAAGAAACTAAATGCCTTCATCAAGGAACCCGTGCTTAGAGAATCAAGTATATTTGTGTGCCAAAGCTAACTCTTCGTAATTAGTACCTCACACTTAGGCCATTTCCAGGTACACCAGATCCACAACTGTGACATCTTGTATGTTTGGGGCACAAATACAGTCCAGAACCAACATTCTGTGCCACCCAGAAACGAAAATTAGAAGTGCTTCTTGAGTCCAATTTAACATCAAAGAGATGAGTAATAGACATATCACCTTGTGTGGAGGATGCTGACAATAACAATGGTAAGCACCATCACATCGTTTGCAGAACATAAATTTATTCGGATCTCCAGTCCTTCGACATATCTAAAGAAGTCGGAGGCATCAAAATGTAAGCTTTCTCTTAAGATCAATACCATATACAGACATTCCTAAAAAAGTTCACAAATGATGAGAATCTAGAACTCAATGTACCTCACAGATTCGGCAAGATGGACAGTTCCATGAACTCCAGTGAAATAAATCTGCACTGAATCTCTGAATAAGAATACATAGGAGCATGCTGTTGTTAAAGTATCTAACCTATTAATTTACCTCTATTTCGAGACCAAGCTTTCAAGCAGCTTCTGTGGTATTTCTTGCCACAACTTTTGCACGAAAGCATCTTTCTTGCTCTCTCACTTCCTTCTGTCTCACCCAGAAAGCACATCCGGCACATCACATTAGCATTTGACTGACCTTGCTCTTCTCCAGTAATTTTCTTAGAGCCAGCCTGGAAATGTTTGTTAGTACATAAACACAGAATGATTAAATGCTGCGAAAACTGTAAATTGTAAAAACAGGATCCAACTAAGCTCTTCAATGTCCACAAACAAGTGTCGTGAACAAGTCACAAGAGATCAATGTCCGAGATCACAAAAATTTGTGCACATATACATAACAAAAGTGATAGGGAGATGGAAGACTCCAAGTAACTGCCAATCCCAATGAGGCCAAGTGAACAACTACAGCCATATTCAGAAAATGCAGCTCCTGTTTTTATCAAGTTCGGCTATGACATCATGCTTTAAGATCCCGAAAAAGCAGAGCAACCAAATAAAAAAAATTGCATAGTAACATACTCCGGAACTTTTTTTCAAAAAGAAAAACCAAATTACAAACACCAAAGATATAGTATATATAACAATAAATGTCAACAGAAATTTTCGCCCATATCTTGAGTAGGAAATTACAGGAAGCACAAAAGAACATTCAAAAGCACAACGATCAATGATTTTTACTAGTTAGAAACATGAAACATGATCCAACACCTCCATATATTGAAACAATTACTCAATATACAACAAATTTGTTGGAAAATTAAATTCACACAACCAAGCATTTATCCCATACGACCGAAAATCATAAAACCTAAACCAAATAAGAAACTGGTTAGGCATATGCAATTCTTGATGAATTCTTGATGAATTCAAGGATTCAATTCGATCATTATGTGTAGGTAAGCACAATCAAGTTCAGACATTCTTTCAAAATCTGTAAATAGACGACTTCAACCATCATCAATCAAAACTAACTAATCTAAACTCCACATTGCGTCCTTCAAACAACTCCAAAATTCCATACTAAACAAAATTCAGCATAAAATTCAGAAATTAACAGCTGTTAAAAAAAAAGTGCACATTTGATGTAAGCTCACCGCCATATCTCCAGCCTCAAACCGGCGCGCATAATCTTCGGCTGCAACCATTGCCGCGGCGGCCTTACGCTGAAGAGCCAACCGCTTCGTCTGCGCCGACACAGCAGCCGCACTATCATCAGCTCCCTCACCACCACCGCCGCCGCCGCCGCCTCCATCTCCTCGACATACAATTGCCGGAGGTGGCGGCGGCGCCAAAGCGGGAACGTGCGCGACCTTGGGGACAGAGACCTGAACGGTTTCGTGGCGCAAATCCCCAATTCCGGAGGAGAACTCCTCGATTCTAGAAACATCGAACAAGAACGAGGCCTTGGATTTCGCGCTCTGGAGATCCCGCGGAAACCCTAGCGGGCAGAAGCAGATCCGGCGACTGCGAAACAACAAAGAAACACACACACACACACGAGACCCAAAGACGAGTGAGTTTTAAAGAGAAGTACGACACGAGACGATAGACAAAGGGAGAGGATTTAGTGTTAATAGTAAATACATAACAATACTACTAACCATGTAATTGGGCAAGCTACGTGAAAGGCCATAGTGAAGGATTTTGAGATTTTGAATTTTTTGTGTTTTTTTTTTCCGAAAAGAGAGAGAGATTTAGAGATCCCCTTAAATTAAAGAATAATAAAATTAGAATATTTTTTAATATTCTAAGAGCTTAATTAGATTTTGGAGGGGGTTGGGCTATTTTGCCTTCTGTTCCTTTTGTTGATGGATGTGGCGAGGGTTCCTGATAGTCTCTGGTTCCCGAGTTTGGACTGTCTACGGTCAAGACCATGGGGATCGTCCAATAGGAACACACCATGCTAGCCATTTTGTTCGTGGTTCACCTTGAGCTTTCCAGCCAATAGACTTCTGCCACGTCGTCGCAACGTGTCATTAAGTAAATGAACTTAAAGATGATAATGGGCTGGGCGAGCTTGCCAGCTTGACTCCTACTGTAAGGTTCGAACCCAGACCTGATTCAATTTGATCCAATTTATTATTTTTAAATTAAAATATGAAAACGACGTCATTTTATTATTCCTTCTCAAGTTTCGAGCGAAACCAAAGATACGAGCTACTGCTTTCACTGGTTTAGAGAGGGAAGAGAAACACGGAGCGCGAGAACTCGGAAGAAAGAAGCCATGAACGCCCCTGATAGATACGAGCGATTCGTTGTTCCGGAAGGCACTAAGAAGTAAGTATCTTCCTCTAGTTTGTCTCGAGAAAAACCTATTTCCTAATCTCACCTTTCTTCTCTAGGGTTTCGTACGAGAGAGACACGAAGATCATTAATGCTGCGTCTTTCACGGTGGAGAGAGAGGACCACACCGTCGGAAACATTCTTCGCATGTATATAATCCATTCGTTAATTCATTATCTGGTTCTGTGTTTAATCCAAGTATAATCTCTTTGATTGTTATTGCTGTTATCATTTTCTTCTTTCGCTTATCATTAGGCAGCTGCACAGAGACGACAACGTTCTCTTTGCTGGTTACAAGCTTCCACATCCTCTACAGTACAAAATTCTAGTTAGGGTAAGCTAGTAACACTCAGTAGTCTATGTGCAGCACATGTGGCTTGTTTATTTTTGTTGGGTTGAGTAATTGGGTGAATTTGTGGGGTTTTTAATCAATTCGATTTGGTTATGTAGATTCATACGACGAGCCAGTCCTCACCGATGCAGGCATATAACCAGGCGATCAACGATCTCGACAAGGAGCTTGATCATTTGAAGAATTCGTTTGAGGTATGGTGTTTACTTCCAGAGCAAATTATAGAATTTTGGATATTTTTATGTTTTGTGATGGTTTTGATCATGGGCTGTCCGTATTGCATTTAGACATCTTTTTCTTTAGCTTGTTAAGGAACTGGCTTCTTTTGTAGTTTTGGTGGAGAAAACAATTATTAGTATTGCTTTTATGGTTTTTGACTTAGTTTTTGTTTATAGGCTGAGCTTGCAAGGTTCCAGAGGAGCTTCTAATCATGGTGGGATACAAGGAAGCGGTGGATGAATGATCTGGTTTTGTTTGCTTGCAGATTGAGAAATCGTAACCTTGTCGAAAATTGGACTTGGCTGGTTGTAATTAAGCAATGAATTGTAGCTAATGTGAACTTTGAAAATGTCAAAAATTTCAACAATTGAAATGTAATAACTTTTGTTATCACCTGCTTAATTGTCTGATGCTTTGTTTCAGTTCCTACATTCTTGTATGCATCAATAGGACCATCGTACTCTGTTTTTCTTGTTCTGTTTTTCCTTTTCTCTCGATTGGTTAATATTACATTCTTCTGCACATTGACTTTCTAACAACTATGAGCACTAAGATATACAAGTGTTTGTGTCCTTCCTAGTATTGATCATCTAAAGTTCCAAACTATCTGACTATAGATTTACATTATAGAGAACTCATCATCCACACCATCTAGTTCTCCTCTAAGACTGTGTTGTTGGATGATCAAAACAGAGGTCGTGAGGGAGAAATTAGACCCCGATAGAACATCTCCAACGGGACCTAATTCTGGACATTGTTGCCAATCATTCATTCCGACTGTCAATATTGAATTCACCCTTCCCCCTCGTCCGACAATGATTAGTTTGTATTGCCCTTCCAATGATTTTAGAGTGGAATAGGTCTCAGCCGAATTGACAAGATGCTTCTCCATATAGGAGACATAGCCTGCGGCAACATATCTGCCGTAGAAATGCGCAAAACACTCGTCGTCGAGCTTCATTTCTTGTTCCCTCTCGGCTATATTGGCTCTAAGAGGGCCTCTTCTTGAGGCTGCCTCTGAGTTTTCTTCTACTAGGAATCTTATCACTGTGAGTTTGACTCCTGGGTGTCTTGCGACCTGACCTGCATATGCTAGTGCTTCCCTGTCATCTTTACCACCAATGAAGATGACTGCAATCATGAAGGATCTTTTCATTGTTGATATGTTTTCTGTAGATCCAAAACCACGGTCTACAAGAATTCCGACGGAACAAGGGGCACTTCTGAGCACCTGTTTAAAGCCAGACCCAACAGGTTAACAAAATTGTATCAAGAACAATCATCAGGAGTTTAGCAACAGGACCTATATCAGTTTAGAGAATTCTGTATAATTTCACCTTCCGATTCACATAACGGAACCCGGGGTGGCCACCGTCTAATGTCCCATCTGGTAGTTGCTTCTTGTGAAAAGGCAATATTAACAGGGAGACCATCAAGTCCTCTGCTAAAACGCATACATCTTGAGCCATGTTATTGAATGTTGAGAGTGCGAGCATTCTCCTCAGTGTGATGCCATCACTATTTTCGTCCACATAATTTTGGAACCTTTTGGTGATCTGATCTCTCATTTTTGTTACCTCCTTATCAGTCACTGTGACGGTGTTCATCCCCTCGCTACTTTGCACCAGTGTGGCTGCAATTTCGTCCGTGAGTTCGATCATGTCTGTCACATAGACCAGAATTCCAGGGTCAGGTGTACCCCTCGAGATTTCAACGAGGTTGATGGTTGAAGGTACATTGTGTTGTCCATGAACACACAGCTGAATTCGAAGCTCGTTTGAGGGTTCAAGCAACTGAAGGGCCCTCCGGTGAGTTGGTGCACGTTTCCTGGCTCGCTTGATAATTTGCAACACAACTGATGGAGTGTGCACAACTGTGAGGAGGATTGTAAGTATGATACTAATGCAGGTCGAAGTAGAGATTATGTCATACTGCAGATTCAGTTTGAAAAATGATCAAAGAAACAAATTAATATGAATAACAAATCATATGAAACAAATAAGCTGACGAAGCAAACAGTCGTAATTATGACAAGTCGCAATAACGGTGAGGAACGTAATCGTGACGTTACAATTGAGTGGAGAAGATTATATGCAACTTACAATGCTTGCAACGACAGCCAAGAATACATGGAAATGACCCTTAGCAGTCAAAAGACACCCAAGTTCAGCAGATTCACGCCAGTGAAAACCCAACATCACACCGGAGATGACTGTTCCGATCACTTTTCCGACGAGGGTTATCAGTATCAAAACAATTAATCTTCCCCATGTACCTAAACTACCAGCTCTAAATTTGCTGAAACTAGAATGATACCCCATCCAAAAGAAGAAAATGGGATAAAAGACAACGGTCAACAAGTAGTTGATCTTCCCAACCGCCCACTTCGATACTCTCCCTTCACTTGGCAAGAAAGCTCCGGCCATGAACGCACTAAGAATCGGACTGTACCCATAAATCGGAGAAGAACTGCAAATCATGACCATGAAGGCGATAGTGAGGACCAAGTGTGAACCTTTCATGGGTTTTCCTTCAGGATTCTCATTGTTAACCCAGTTCATAAAGATCGGCGAAACAGAAGCTGCAAAAACTGTCTGGAACAGTAAAGCTGCACCCATTGTCAAGCTTTTAGTTATACGTACAGAGAGATCAGAGACGGTGAGTCCAGGAGGAACAATTATGAACCCTATGCTCAACAAAAGCATCGATATCATATCGGCGTGAACTCCGGCCGCGATCACCAGTTTCCCGATATCCGACTTGCCCACTTTCAGGTTCGTGATGATTCGAGTTAATATATGTGAACTACTCCCAGAAAGTGTCAGCGAAAGGGAAAGTGTGAAACCTATGTCTGGTCTGTTGGAGTAAGCCAGAAATGGTGTTATTCCACAAGCCAGTATGAACGTAGAAACCATACCAGCATAAGCAATCATGGCGTCTTGAGTCGGCGGTTTAAATATCGTATACGGGTCCATCTCCATCCCCAATACGAACATGTAACATATAATCCCAAACTCAGCCACGAAATTCAGAGTTGTAATGAACTTTTCATCGAAAGAGTCGTGAATCCATGGTATATTCCCGATAAAAATCCCTACCTGTAAGCAAAGAAACAACATTAACCCCCGTCTGGTAACATCGTACGGTGCATGAAAAGCTGAAAAGAATACGTACGATGATGTCGGAGACTATACGAGGTTGAGACAGGGGCTTTAAGAGATGGTTGAGGAGGTAACTTAGAACATAAGCAGAGACAAGTCCGACGATCTTTCCTGGTCCGTTTTGGACTGTGTACTTGAGGAAATTCTGGCAATCACCAACCTTGTTAGTGTTAACGACCTTCTGGTCACTCATTTTTTTTTTAATGTCTCTGAAAGAAAAAGAAAAAGTTCTGTATTTGCTTGCTCAAATGGAAGTTCTTCTTGGTCTGTTTTGTTATGTTGGAGACGATGAATACGAATTCCACCATTGCTTTCCCCTTTTTCCTCGCTGGTTTTGTATCAGAGGCTGACATTGAGTTGCTTAGTATAGCCAGAAAATGGAGGAGTGAGTTCAGGAGATTGAGACACATACCTTTTCTGAGTCTTGCTCATCAGATGAAACTTTCTATAAATAGTAATAACTATAAATTTACGGTTGAATAGAAGTATGAGGGTATAATTTATAATTTATGAGTTATTACTATTTATAATTTCTGAGTCTTGCTCATCACGAACCTGAAAGTGGGCAAGTCGGATATCCTACCAAAAAACAAAACCTGAAAGTGCCGTGATTTTTTTGGTTGACTTCAGGTTTGTGCAGTTCCTACTTGCAGTAGTTGACAGCAAATTTTCTGGGTTACATCCTACCAAAAAACAAAAGCTGGTGTTTATCGTAAACACTTATTTCATATTGAAATAGAAGGACGCAGTGCAGCTAAGAAGAATCAAGTATGTGAACGCAAGATATTTCCAGAAACTCTCCAGGATAATAGCAGATTGGAAAAAAATATAATAAGACGATATTTTGTGCCCTAGATGTATAGATTCAACTATATCTGAAACCTGACAAGACGAGGCCTAAATCACTCAACTCTTCTTGAATTCGTTATAAGAAATGAAAAAGAAGACTGCAAGCATAGATGGATTGATATTTCTAGCATTTATCTTCTCTTAAGGTAATAATGGACCCGCAATAATACTCATAAATTGAAGAAAAGGAATTATATGTAGCGCCCCCTCATCGTAGGGTACACAACGGAAACCCGGAGGTCGCTCCGACGTGTATCCCACGATAAAGGTGC
>JANKOE010000004.1:422732-432823 GCA_026284465.1 Erythroxylum citrifolium
ATAAAAGGAGGGTTCATACAAGAGATGCGATGTACAACATAAGCAAATAGCCACAGGCGGCTCTCAAAATAGAAAACAAAGAAGCCATAGACGGCTCTCAAAACTAAAATAAGCCACAGGCGACACTCAAACAAGACAAAAGCTACAGACGGCTCACTAAATAAACAAAATAACTAGGTAGAAAGTCTCCAGATATGCCGTCCCTTTACTATTCTCCACAAGTTCTATGTTTTCAAATGCTACAATGTTTGAGGTTTATTTATATAATTGAATAAGCACACAATTCATGGATGGAAAGACCTGTCAATTTGATGTTGATGTTTCCTGCTAACTGCTCTTATAGCCTTATGGGCTCAGCACTGAAAATATAGAGCTGATGCTTTTTGACTCAAAGAAGGATTGAGCTAAGAAAAATTACAATTTCCTTCAACTCAAATGGTTTAAAGGAATTCTTCCTTTGTGGGCTTGGCTCAGGTGTTAGCAGAGGATGAGAAAAACGTCAAAGCATTGTTCAGAAGAGGAAGGGCAAGAGCAGAACTTGGCCAAACAGACTCTGCCCGTGAAGATTTCAGTAAAGCCCTTAAAATCGAACCTGAAGACAGAGCAATTGCAAGGGAGCTGCGCCGGCTCGCCGAACACGACAAGGCTGTCTACCAGAAGCAAAAGGAGATATACAAAGGAATCTTCGGACCACCACCACAGCCAAAGCCAAAGCCTACTAATTTGGTGATGCGCATTTGGCAGTTTCTTATTGTCATATGGCAATGGCTACTCTCCTTGCTTCATCGCATCTTCAAGGGTGGAAGACCTAAAACTGACTAGGTGAAGAGCTCCAGTTGAAGAGTGCTGTCCCACTAATAGGAACTGTTCTATGAGGCCAGTTCTTACAAATTAATTATTAGGAAGGGAACTCCTACCTTAAAAAAGGTGTGTGCAACTCTAAACTAATGTTTCCGATTAGTTTAAATTTTGTTTAGCAACTTCAATTGTTCTTCTAATATTAAAGTTGTGGTCTGAACTGTTATCACAATTTGCTGATAGTTATCTCTGAATAACCCGTAATTGTCTCATTCGTTTGCAAAGATGCTATGCTTCTATATAAACTGATCAGTGTAGAACAAACCAGGATCTTTAGAAATATGGTTTACGAAATCACCATTGTATAGCTGTATGGACACGTTACTGACAACATTCCTCGTTTAAAACGAGCCATACTAAACATACAGCAGAGACAAGCTTCGAATTGGAACATTATTTGTAGACTGAACAAGAAAAGCTCAAACACCGAGCAACTTAACAACATCATATTTCCTAGGAAGTCCTTTTGTTTCAAGCACAGAACAAGAGCTCACCAAGGTTGCTTAAACGTGGCAATCCAAACACAATATGCGCAAACGATCTGTTGAGACATGTACACATAAATGGCAAATGCAAGAGCCACCAAACCCACATCCATCAAATCACCCTTTCTCTTTGGGCTCAACTTATCCTTCAATTCTTTCCCAAATTCCTCAACTGTGGAAAAGAGTTGTCTTGAGGGTGGTTGATTCTCTGGTCTCAGTTCCTTCTTCGCTTTTGGACCAGAAGTATCTATGGTAGGTTCACCTCTTTGACAGGCCATGACTGTCTGAATTCTGTGGCAGTTTCTGGTTCTCACTACTTGTATTGATACGTTGGTTTTATGGAAGGAATTGCCTATGGAGAGAGCAGCCATGGAAGCAAAAAGTGATGGGTTTTAGTGATGGTTGACGGAAAATGAACTGATCATGTGATTCTTTTAAGTAAGAACTTTCTTGTTCGTGGAGGCTTAAGTTGGAACCTAAAGACGGAGAAAAGACAACATATGACAATCCTTGTCTCCCACAAAATATCTTCGCAAAGGAAGACCAAACGCTTGCCTCAAACTCTCACAGAGAGGAAATGGATAAGATGCTACCGCCCTCTTATTCAGGATAAGCAATAGGTTCATAAGTAGACTGGATCCAATCCAATTCGAGTGGTCTTGTTTTCTTAAGATGTTTCAATATTGTGCTTTTATATATTTATATAGATCTTATATAAATACGTTGATAAAATTTAATAAAATATGGTTAAAATTGTTTAACTAGTACAGAAGATTTGATTCTATTCAATTCAAAATTAATAAATTTGGTTAGATTTGATTAGATTTTAAATTTATTTTTTATTTTAGTAAAACTTAAATTCAAATCTTTTTGGTTTAATTCTACTCATAATTATGATTTTAAATAAAATAATATCATTATATTTTTAATTGAATTAAAATTTAAAATTTGAAAATTTTGAACTTAACCAAAATTTAATCATATTTCAAGCATTCAAGACTATAGTCTCATTTGGTAAACAACTAATCAGTTAATTTTTTTCAGCTAATTGGTTATCTTCAATTGTTTGACTCTTTGAACAGTTACGAAAGTTGTTTGGAGAGTAGCAGATCCGATGGTTGATTTAAGATAAACAACTAAGAATAAAAACGCTCCTATATAAGAGCATTTTCATCAATCAGCCAAAATTTTAATTATTAAAAGTCAATTATACTCTTTAATTGAGATTCTTATATACCTACTTTTAAGAATAATGTTTGTTCTTATAATTGTTTTATCCAGTTATAGATTATAAATAAAATGTTGACCTTAATCAAAAATGAAAATATAAAGAGTTGTATAAATTTTTCATAGATGATTAAACAGTACATATGAACATGACTTATTTAAAATCTAAATTTTTATAAGAATATTCAACGAAATACTAAGATATATAATATTCATACCCTTATAATTTTTTAAGGTCATGTCTTCATAAGTCATTTTACACATAAACAATTAATACTAAATAGTTAATTTTACCAAATATCTCTAACAAACAACTAATATAATTCACCGGTTAAATTAACTGTCAGCTAATATCTGATAAAATTAACTAACAGTTATTGCAATTAACTGATTACTAAACAGTACTTATTTTAGATTCGATCAAGAGACTTATTGTCACTTCTAATAATGAGCTATGGCATTAGGAACTTAGTTTACCAGTTGACTCTCTTATAGTCTTTAAAACCTTATTAAAACTAGTAAACTACCCTCTCCCATTAGACAAGTTAGACTGGCCAGCCCATCAACTTTTGACTTGATCGAAGTTGAACTCACACCCCATATCAACTTTATACTCGTGTGCTGTGGCCGCTCTCTCGTGTCACCAAAACGACAACTTGCACGCTCACCGGCTCCTTCCTCCCTCTTTCCTTTTCTCGTCCCTTCTTGTATTGAACCGGTATGATTAAATATGATTTACGTAGAAAGAAGACTCAGAAGAGTCAAAAAGAGAAGAATAAATGACGTCAAAAGCATCCGCCATTGTCAAACTTCCTTGCTTTTCTCTATCTTTACCTTCTTTGATCTTCCAACGCAATCAATATGAATATACTATACGTGTAGTTTAAGAAATTTTGATTAAATTTTAGAAAGAAAAGAAGAGTGAAAACAAAAAAGAGAGACTCTTGCATCAGAACTCCCACCTGTGGTCCACCGTTGACTCGGATAGATTCAAGTCACGAGCCCCTCCTCCCTCTAACCCTCCATCCTCCATTTCCTTCTCTTCCTGCTTCTCACCTTCTTTTTTTTTCTCTCTTTTTTTGGTTCTTTCCTTACCAAAACTAACTAGGTTTGGTTAGGTTATGTTTCTTCACCTATAAACTTAGAACCTCGCTTGCTTCTGTTCTGTTCTTTTACTAGGCTTTTGTAAACATCTGTTTCTGTTTTCGTTTCGTGGTTGTTCTTGTTTTTTCTGTTTTAGTGTTGGGGAGAGACAGTCGTGTTCTTATGTAATAAAGGCGGGTTTGATTGTTTGGTAGTTGTTTTTGTAATTAGAGTTAAATTCAAAGATATGAAGAGATTGAGATCGATTGACGATGATTTTGATTCCTACAACCATAAATCTTCTCCGAGAGGTTCCAGTTCAACCCGATCTTCTCGAAGTTTCTATTACAAGGCGTCTGATAATGCAAGGAAAGGCTCCTCCACCACCACCTCGTCTTCGTCTAGCCGCTACGATCGAGATCGATGTATTGAGGACGACAATCGAGAGAGCCCCAGGCTGTTTCGGAAGCGATCGGGTTACGATTTTGATGGAGTTGATCGCAGAAAAGGGTTTGGATTTGGGTTTGGGTTTGGATTAGGGTTTGATAAGTACGGTGGTAGAGAAGGATATAACCGTGGTGACCGGGGCATTCATCGTTCGGAGAGTTTCTGCGGCGCGTCGAGGAGGGATTTTCCGAAAGGTTTTAGGTCGGAGCGAGATAGGTTCAGAAGAGAAGGGAGTGTGTGTTCGTGGAAGAGATTTAAGGAGTTTGATGAGAGTAGAGGGATTAGGGGTGGGACTGAGGAGAGAATTAGATCGTCTCCTAAGGGGTTGAGGGATGTGAAGTCGCCGACTTGGTCGAGGGATTCTGGAAAAGGGAGGTCGGCGAACTCCAAGTCAAGGTCCTCTCCGACTTGGTCCAAGGATTCAGAGAGTGAGCAATCTAGGAGTGTGGAGGCGGGGAAGAAGAGTGTTGAAACGGAGACAAAGGGTGCTGAGTGTGGGAGTAGTAGTGATATGGAAGAAGGTGAGCTTGAACCAGAACCTGCGGGCAATGGAGATGAGAATCATGAGAGAAAGAAAGGTCCGGAACCGGAAGGTGATGGAGTGGATGTTGATCCTAGAGAGGTGTTGGAGGGTGAAACTCGTGGTAATGATGAAGTAAATGAAGAGCAAAATGGGTTTAATAATCGAAGTGTTCCTGAAGAGAAAAATGTGGCGGAGGAAGTTAATGAGGGGATTGATTCTGAGGAAAATTTGAATGATAAGGCCAATGTTAATGATGACGAAGATAGAAGTCTTGGTGATGAGGATGACGGTGTTGCAGAGGGAGATAATATTAAAGGAAAAACCGAGTGTGAATTGGAGCAAACCGAGAATACGATTGCTGAGATGTCTATGAATGCGGAACGAGGGATCGGACGGGAAAAGGATAATGATCTTGAGGCCGAGGTAGGTGAAATTGAAGTTAAAGGATCTCATGAAGATGTCATAACGAAGAATGGTGGGGTGGAAGTTGATATGCACAAGGTGTCGCAGATCTCGTGCCAGGATTTAAGGGATAAAGGCAAAGGTGTAGCTTTTTCACCGCTCTACCCCACAGACTCATCTGAAGTTGATATATTTGCCGAAAAGGAACCAAGAAACCTTTCCACTTCCGGGGATGTTGAAGACATGGAAGGGCCAAGTACTAGGGGATTTGAATTGTTTGGTACCTCGCCAGTCAAGAGAGTGGAGAAAGCGCAGCAATCAGGTTCTGGAAAGCAAAAACATGAAAAGCTGATGTTGGAAGCACTTGATCTTTCTCTTAGCTTGCCTAGTGTTCTGCTACCTATTGGTGCATCTGTAGATACAGCCGAGGCTCCTGGTTCCCCAAGCAGAAGTGTTCAGTCTTTTAGTACTTTCCAGACAAATTCTAATGGTTTTACAGCATCGATGTCGTTTTCAGGTTCGCAGACATTTTTTCACAATCCAAGCTGTTCTCTTACACAGAATTCACTAGAGATGGACAACTATGAACATTCTGTTCATAGTCGCCCCATATTTCAGGGACTTGATCAACCAACTTGGCAAGGCCCAGTTGACACTGATTCCAAGACTAAAGATGTTCCCTTGTATCAAAGAATAATGATGAGTGGAATTGACTCCAGTCATCAGTCTCAAGCATTACAGGTTACGTCAAATGGTCAATCTTGGCAAGGAACCTCTAAATTGCCGAATGAACTTGAAAGGCAGTCGAGTTTTCATAAACAGTTATCAGTAGGACAGATGAGAAATCACGAAGATGCGAGATCCCCTTCGCAGAGCTTGAGATCTCATGATTCTGGTGTAAACTATGGCTTTGAGAAGTAACGGATGCTGAGAGATAAGCATGGAAGTAGCTTACATAGAAGTAATAACCAGAAGGAAAAAGAACAGTTAATAGGTGATGCAGAATTTTTCGAGACTGCAATTGGCAGAATAGTTGCTGATCCAATACTTGTAATGGCTAGGAAATTAAATGAAATGACTGGACAGTCTTCCTTGATTCTAACGGAAAGCATTCGTGAGATCATTCTAAAAGCTGATAAGCAAGGCCAGCTACGTGCATATCAGAGAGCACTACAGAACAGGTCTGATTTAACTTTGGATATGTTGTTAAAGTCCAATCGGTTACAACTGGAAATTTTAGTTGCTCTGAAAACTGGTCTGCCCGAATATCTTCAGGTAGACAACAGTATCTCATCTTCTGATCTGGCTGAGGTTTTCCTAAATTTAAGATGCAGAAATCTTACTTGTCGAAGTCCGATACCTGTTGATGAATGTGATTGCAAAGTTTGTGTTAAAAAGAATGGCTTTTGCAGTTCTTGTATGTGTCTTGTCTGTTCAAAGTTTGACATGGCATCTAATCATGTAGTTGGGTTGGTTGTGATGTTTGCCTTCACCGGTGCCATGTGGATTGTGCATTGCGAGAATATTATATTAGAAATGGAAGAAGTCCAACAGGGACTCAGGGAACTACTGAAATGCAGTTCCATTGTGTTGCCTGTGATCATCCCTCTGAGATGTTTGTCTTTGTGAAGGAGGTTTTCCAAAACTTTGCAAAGGATTGGACAGCTGAAACATTTTGCAATGAACTTCGTATGTCAAGAGAACTTTTAGTGGCAGCAAGGATGTGAGAGGGAGGCGACTGCATGAAATTGTAGATCAGATGCTGACAAAATTGACTACCACGGCTAATCTTCTCGATGTCTATAATCATGTCATGAGCTTCTTGTCTGGTAAGTCATGTTATTTGTTTATGCTCCAGCTAATAAAATGTAGGATTAAACACTATATGACCGTATCTAATATTAGTGTTCTCAATAAAAACCCCTTGTATTTTATCCCTCCATGTCGGGTTGTCTCCCAATGCCTTCAGTGGCTTGGCCTACAGCGGTACCTCCGGACTAGCTTCAGTAAAAGAGTTAGAAGTAGAACCTGTAGAATAGAAATGGAAGAAAAAGAGAATGGCACAAAAAGATATATGCTATGAGTTTAACTTTAGAGAACTTGCTATAAGACACCATCTAATATGTAGATACTCTGTTTAAATTATATTGTATATCTTTGCTAAATATGTGCTAGATTTGATGTTTCATCAAGAATCATTATTCAAGGTTAGAAAACTTCAACAATCAACAAAAGGCTAAATTTTTTTGCAGCTGAAAGTAAATACAAATATATTATTTTGGAACAGATAAGGCTGAATTTAGTTGCTGAAAGTAAATTACTGAAGTGACTAACTCCAGTCATTATCCCTTATATTTGAAACCTCTAGTATGTGCATAATTCTTCATAAATGTACTTCTTTATGATGTTGTCCCCTTTTTCTGATTGCAGAAGGTGAGTCTTCCAAGTTTAGTAGTACTATGTTCTCAGGGAATGAACAAGATAATCGAGGAATGAATAGGGGGGATGGTGAACCTACCCAGGATAGCACTTGGCTCAAATCTGCTTATGCTGAAAGAACTCCTCATTTGGAAAGATCAGTTAGCCTGCTTCCCATTTTCAATGCTGACTTGAATGATAAGTGTTCTGCAGAGATGGAGCCGCCGATGACCGTTGCAAAAGAACCCATTTTCGATGAACTGGAGAGCATTGTGAGAAGAAAACTGGCTGAAGTAGAACTGTTCCAAGAGCATGCCGATAAGGCGAGAGTAGAAGTGGAGGGCCTGAAATGTGTTGCAACTGCGAAGAGTGAAAAAATTGAAGAGGAGTATGCAAACCGAATCTCAAAATTGCAGCTAGCCGAGGCTGAGGAAAGGCATAAACGAAAATACGAAGAATTCCAGGCTCTGGAAAGAGCTCATCGAGACTACTTAAACTTGAAGATGAGGATGGAAGCAGATATTAAGGATCTATTGTTGAAGATGGAAACAACAAAGCGAAACCTTGCCATGTGATAGACAATGACTGGAGTTTTCCATTTGTAGTGGCTCCATATATAGATACAAGGAACTAACTTGCTAGATGCTGCTGTAGAGTCGTAGGTCTGTCCATCTATTCTAGTATGTTTCATCTCTCTTCTCTTTAACGCTAACCTGAATATGTACAGAAACTCAGATTCCTTACATGTTGAATGCACTCTTATTTCTGAAGGCAACTCTTGCAAGACAGAGTTATCATTTGAATTGTCTTTTCAGGTTGGTTTACCTTTAGTAAAGATGGCATTGGGCTAGGGCTGGGAATTGACTTGGGCCTATTCAAGCTAAGCCCAAGCCTGAACATCAATACCTAGACCCAACTCAAAGCTCGCTTGGATCTAAGGCAAGTGAATTGAGTCTAAGCCTGATCGAACTTGGGTGACTTGAAGCCTAATCAAACTTGAGTCCAACCTGAATACTTTCTTTTTTTAATTTAAAATGTAGAAAAAGATATTATATTTTACTTGAGATATCGGGATTTTTACCTAAAATTTTAATACTTTGGATTGGGTTCGAACCATTTCACCTCTTGAAGTTGAAGAATTTCTGCGTTTAGGTCTTATTTAGGGGTTTATGTTTGCAAAACTAATTTACATATTTCAATCTTTATATGTTCAAATTAGTTTATAGAAGTATTAATTTTTTATTCGTTTTAATATGCTTGCTTGAATCTTTTTGACCTTTTGAATTATAACTATCAAGGGTCAAAAAATATATAGAAACTTTATATTAAAAACAAAACGTATATTCGGTCAATGCTCCAATAGTTAAGGTGGTGGTAATTGTGACTGTTGCCTATAAATATTTGACAATTGCATGTCAATTCACACAAGTTACCTCACTCCCCTTTTGAAATGGGATTTCCCGCTCCCTTTCTCTCCGTTTTAAGATCTCATTTGTTCTCCAAATTCTGTAGAACTAGATTTTAGATATTCTAGAAACTTCATGATTGATTTTGAGGAAATGTAGAGCTAAAAGTGGTTAGATCTCCAATCTCATTTGTTCTCCAATAGTTAAGCCTGAACGTCAATGCTGGACCTAACTTAAAGCTTGCTTGGGTCCAGGGCAAGCAAATTCAATCTAAGCCTAATCAAACTTGGGTGACTTAAAGCCTAATTAGTCTCGAGTCCAACTTGAATACTTTCTTTTTTAATTTAAAATTAAAAAATTATTTTACTTAAAATGTCAGGATCTTTACCTAAAATTTTTATGCTTTGAATTGAGTTCAAAGCATTTCACCTCTTGAATTTGAAGAGTTTCTGATTTTAGGTCTTAATTTAGGGGTGTATGTTTGCAAAACTAATTTACATTTGTCATAATTCCTTCAAGTTTGAATCAAAATTAAGCTGAATTCGATTTCAATCTTTATATGTTCAAATTAGTTTATAGAAGTATTACTTTTGTATTCGTATTAATATGCTTGCTTGAATCAATTTCTTAGAAGTGTGATTTTTGACCTTTTGAAATATAACTATTAAAGGTCAAAAAATAAGAGAAAAGATAAGAAAATAGTATATATTTAAATTAGACTTAATTAATTGAATACTGATATCATTAGTAAAATATATATAAACTTTATATTAAAAACAAAACGTATATTTGGCCTAAGCTTGCCGATCCAATAGTAAAGGTGGTGGTAGTTGTGACTGATGCCTATAAATATTTCACATTGCATGTCAATTCACACAAGTTACCTCACTCCATTTTTTAGATGAGATTATTATACTTCTTATATTAAAATAGTTGTTACAGGAGATTTAACACTATGATTTTAAAAACAAAAATTATGTCTAATTAAAAAGTTACAGTTATGACTTAACCAAGTCACAACCGTAACAAATAACTTTTTTATATATTTTTATTTTAAAATAATAATTATTTTATTATTAATTATATACAATTTATAATTAATTATATAAAAATATTATTATTATTAATTTAATATATTTTATTCTGATTTATATTTAAAAATAATATATATATATATAAACAGTTAAAGAATAAAATTTTAATATAATTTTTGTTTTTCATTAATAAAAATTTCTTTAAATT
>JANKOE010000004.1:543796-564300 GCA_026284465.1 Erythroxylum citrifolium
TTTCTATTCATATCCGCCGTACTATCATTATGTTTTCTTATATTTGCAAATTTTACACTATAATCTTAGGTTTCTTTCAAGCTCCCCAGAGAGATTAACCTTCATGTGTGTCTGCTTGAAATCAAATGCGAGTATCAAAATTGACTAATCCCCCATTTTTCTATTCAAATCATCTGTTGTACTGCATTTGTATTAATTTTTACACAATAGAGCAAACAAATGACACTTAATGATTATGAATTGTTGCTTATATAATGTATATTGTTTGAAAGGAAAAGAAGAGTGTTTACTATATATATATATATATATATAATAGTACAAGGCATCAAAATTTGGGGACAATTAAGTCCCGCTAATTTCCCAAAAAAAAGAATCAGACTTCTGCTTTTAACCTGTTTAGCAGCCCCACGGAATTTTAGGAATCTCAAAACTTTTAAAACGGATGGCATTGAAATTTTTTGAATTTTTAAAATAAATTAATATCATATATTTAATTAGTAATAAGAATTTATATTTATAATTGTCTTATCTTCTAAATTATTTTAAGATTAAATAATTTTAATTAATAAATTGATTGAATTTTAAAAGTAAAAATTATTAAACTAAATCGAACATGAAAGTTAAAAATCGAACCGAAAAGTTAACCAGTTTAACATTTTGTCTCTTAAATCGATCAAATTGGTACGATTTTTAAAACATTAATCTTATTCTTAATTAGTAGAAATATTGTTTTTGTTAAACAATATGCACAAATTATTAGACAAATTTAATAATTTATAATTAAATAATATAATCAATATAAATAATGTTTATTATAAGTTTTAACATATTTTACTATTCATTAATTATAATTATATTCATCAATTAGAATTTTTATGTCTTCTTCACACTTTGCTTTAACCGTAATTTTCTCCCTCTTTTAAGTATAAAGAAGTCGAAGACTGGGCTCCTCTGTTCTTATCTAAGATGTCGATTTCAAGTTTCGAGAATGAAGTTGCTTTAAAATTTATGAAAGAGAGCTTGGTTATTTAAAAGGGTTTACTTAGTCAGTGGCTAACGTGACGCTGGATACCGAATGTGTTTATGAAAAAAAAAAGAACTCGCAGACTCACATCACAAGGTCAACATTCCAAGGAAAATAAACCCAAAAAGGAACGTGGAATGTCTATTAGGAAGCTGGGGTCTCGGTGTCAAACAAACGTGGCCAGCTCTCAAAACTCAAAACTCTTTAAAAACCAAATCGTTCCATAATGAGATCTGATTCAATGGTTCTGGGTTTAATAATGGAGAATAATGACAAGTTGTCTGTCTCCAATGTCGAGCAAACTTAGATCTGACAAGACTTATACAACAGATACAAGTTTTCCATTTTTTAAAATATTTTAATCAATATTTTAAGAAGTATAAGATATTTAAAATATAAAAGATTAAATAATATGTAGTCACAAAATTAGTTAAAAATGGAATTTTTTTAAATATAATTAAAAGATATTATCTTTATTTTTTGAAGTTTTATTAAAATATTATTATATAAAAATTTATTTATTTATTTTAGTTTTTAAAAATTTATTAATTAAATAAAAATTAACTGATTAAATTAATCCATTTTTAATAACAAGAGTTAGAAAGTTAAAAATTCAACTAAAAAATTATACAGTCAAGATTTTTACGGTTGATCTGACTCAACTTGTCCTTTTTTTTGTTACCTACTGGCAGAGTCTCAGATGCTCTTGCTGACTCAGATAGCCAGATGGATATTCCCAAGCCAAACTCCAGCGTCGATCTGAATTACGATTGTTATTTATTAGGATACGTACACGTCGAAACTTCAACTGCACGTCTGGTCTGCGCCAGATCTAGTCGACAGTGTCTGATAGTTTATTTCACATGACGTAAGCTGGGCATTGCACGTCTTAGATCCTGTGATTAAACAACAGTATCAAACTAAAAATTTTGACTAGGTTAATTTGTAATTTGATTTTTATCGTTAAAAATCGATTAGTTTATTAATTAATGATTCAATTTTTATAAATTAATCAATTTTTATAATTAAAATAAACTAATCAATTTTTATTTAATAGTCTTTGTTTTTAATTAACATTTAAATTAAAAATACTTTTTTTAAATTATTTTTAAAATTTTATTCAATTTTTAACCGGTTTATAACAATTAATACAACCTTTTAAACCTTAAATTTTTTATTTTATTTATTTAACTTCCGATCCAATTGTTAAAACATTAGCCACATCTTATATGAAACAAATTACAGGGGAAAAATGTAAAATTCTATTGTTGTTTAAATATTTTTAGAAAATAATAATTTTTAAAATATGAAATCCTTTTAATTTTTAATTTTTATACCTCGACTATAAAATAACGATGAAATATACGCGATATAAATATTAGACGTAGAATAATTAAAAGTAACTAACATAATAACTCAATTTTAACTCTTAAACTTGATTTCATGCCGATTAAACATTATTTAAATTAATAATTTAAGATAATTTTGTAATAGGCATATACTCACATGCACACTTAGATTTGAACATGTAACCCTTAGCTTAGGCCTCTAATAATGGCCGGACTTGGTAATATTAAAATGGTTGGATTTTATATTAGTTTTTTTCAAGATTGGTAATTGATTTTAAATTATCTTTAATTCAATTGAACATAATTTAATCAATGACAATATGAAAATTAAAAGAGAAAATTTTAAAATAACTTTTTAAATAATTATATAATCTTTAAAATTTTAAAAAAATTGTTATAATTTTTATTTTTATAACATTATTTTTATTATATTTTAGTTAAATATAAATTTATACCCAATTTTAATTAATTAATCTTTATTTAAATTAATAATTTATTCATTTGAATCAAATTTAATTTATTTGATTTTTTTATTATTATTTAATTAAAATATGAAGTATTAAAGAAATTTTTTAAAATTAAAATTGTGAAGTGTTTTTTAAAAAATGTAAAAATTAAATATTTAGGGATCATTTAAAAACAAATTCTTTGATCGGGTTTTTAACGAGAGTTATTATTATTAGTTTTTAGAAGAGTTTAGTATCTTTTACTCTTTAATCTTTAACTTGAAGGCTTAGATGATGGTGAACAACTGTGCTTTTGTTGAGTTTTAAAGAAATTGGTTTCCATTAATTCAAGTTTCTACTTTCGTCCCTTCCTTCAGGAGCTGGCAAACTCATAACACGTTGTTGTTAATGCAAAGGGACATACATGTACATACGTAGTTAATCACGATAAGAAAGCTGGCTGGGATTCACTCACGCTACTGCTGATGCACTACTTCCATATTTAAACATACAAAACTCACGATCATCAAATAAAAAAGTAAGCAATGTTAGTTAGGTTCGCCATTTTTAAATTCCAAGGTTTCTGATCATGCACAACTTGCGCCTTTGTTCTCTCCTTATTCTTATTCCTTAGGCCGTTGCTTCCTACTCTTTATAAGTCATCTCTTGAACACCCTTCTCACTTCACAAATATCGTCTTTTTTGTTAGGAAGTGTACTTCCATTGCTAAGAGGCAGGTAAAAATTTTGAAAGCTAAAAACTCCCCGTTTACTCCATAGAGAAGCAAGGCTATAATCTTTTGATACTGCATTTGCAAAAGGGTATGTGTTAATTGTTGCTGATTTATTGATTTCGTATGTGAAGTCTCTACTTCAAGTTTCTAGCTATTTGGACATGATCTTTAGATTCATTTTCTACTACTGTTTTTTTTATTCGTTGTATAGATTTGATGTTTCACTAAACCTTTATTCGATATCTTATGTTATTGGCATTACATGCAAGAGTGTTGTGATTAATGTTTAGAAATGGAGTTTGTCAAGTGTTTGCTAAAATGACTCTAGACTCTAGTAATCTGGTTATTATCTTCGGATCAAAGTGGCAGAACCTACACTTTTTCGGGTCGATTCTTAACCTAGTTCCTGTCACTGTCGACATGGAGATTGGAGACATAATCACTTGTCATGCTCAGTGTTCTTGAAAAGTTAAAATCTTCAAAAGGTTGGTTTTTGGTGCTTTTGCATGTGAAAAGTGTGGACAAGATTTGAATCTCAATGGATGTTTTGATGTGATTAAAGAAACATGGGCAGCTAAAAAGTGGGTCTTTAGATAAGAATACTAACATATCTTTTCTTCTGTTTTGTCCCTTTCTTTGGATCCGTTCTGCTTCTTTCATGTCCTCAACTTTTAACTGTTTCTTTAACGAGTTATTAACACTTGTTCATCAGATCCTATAAAAAGTGCAAATGTCGAAGGCAAGTCCATGGCACCTTGTTTCTGATGCTGGAGGAAAGATCGAAAAGAGTGAAATTCATTCTGCTGTTGAAAGGTACCAACTCTGTTCCTTTTGCTAATCAATCTTCGAACTATTTGCTAAGAACTTGTGTAAGCATGTAGCATTACTGTCTCTAAATTCTAAATGCATGTAGTATTTGCTGATGCAGGTATAAGAATTATCATACAGTGAATGGAGGTGAAGAGGAAAAGAGAAGAGCTAACTACGCTGATTTGGTAGGCCACAACTAGTTCTTGGCGTTGGGAAAAAGAACAAGACACTTGCACTGTCTTTTTGTCTTTTTTCACCTACAAGATCTTTTAGCTATTAAATGCCACTGTTTAAGGATTTTACATGTGTATATTAGTATTGTCTCTTGTGGGTTTCAGACAAATAAGTACTATGATCTGGCCACGAGCTTTTATGAGTATGGATGGGGAGAGTCTTTCCATACCGCACCGAGGTGCGTTTTGACGCCTAATAAGCAATGATTCAGAGCAGTTGTTTTGATCCTAGAGACCCCTTTTGTAGAATTCATTGTGTATGTTTAACTTTTTTTTCTACAGATTCAAAGGGGAGAGTTTTCGAGAGAGCATCAAAAGATATGAACACTTCTTGGCTTTACAACTTGGCCTGAAACCTGGGCAGAAGGTTTATTTCCCTGTTGTTTTATCCATAATAACAGAACATACCATGATCAATTAGTTCCACCGATTGATTAACACTTTGTTTTGCCTTTTTAGGTGTTAGATGTAGGATGCGGAATTGGTGGACCGCTTAGAGAAATATCTCGATTCAGGTGAACATATACACTTCATTTTCTTAATCGAAACCATTGAATTTTAAAGTAAAATTGGGTTTGACCATGCAGATAATCCATACGATCTTGCTTCAGTTAAAAACTCATTTCAATAAATTGTAATTATACGATATCTGGGCTCTGAGTCATCTGTACTGTGGTTTTCTGCAGTTTAACATCAATTACTGGCCTGAACAACAATGAATATCAGATAAGCAGGGGACAGGTACATTCAAATCTTCTATACTACTAGTACTTTGGATTACTATAATTCCAGTTATAGACAAATATCTGTTCAGCAAAAGCCCTTTTAAGAAATTTGTGAAATCTGAACCTACTAGTCTCTGTTGCTCTTCAGGTAAAGAATCGCCTCGCAGGATTGGAAAAAACTTGTGACTTTGTGAAGGTTGGTCTGGTGCATTCTTGATTAAGTTAATTACATACTAAATTATTATCCTTAAACCACATTCTTTTCCATCTTCTGTCTTTACTCTGTTGAACATAATGTAACAAAGTTTCAATTGTAATGAAACTATATGTTACTATTCATCAGGGTGACTTCATGAAAATGCCATTTCCTGACAATACTTTTGATGCTGCTTATGCGATTGAAGCTACTTGCCATGCACCAGATGCAGTATGTCTGAAACTACTGAGGATTGCAAATTGACGTGTTCTTCTCCATGATTCAAAAAGTTCTAACTTCTCTTTTTGTCCTCAAAAGGTTGGGTGCTATGGGGAGATTCTGAGAGTGTTGAAGCCCGGACAATGCTTTGCTGCATATGAATGGTGCATGACAGATTCTTACGATCCAAACAATTCTGAGCATCAAAAAATTAAGGTCAGATTTATGAATTCCTTGAGAATTCTGGCTTTTAAGTGTAATGTGTTGTGAATATATGTCATTAACATTTCTTTATCAGGCAGAGATAGAAATTGGAAATGGCCTCACAGACATTAGAACAACTGCACATTGCCTTGAAGCTCTAGAAAAAGCTGGTTTCGAGGTACTCTGAACATTTCTTTTCTGTTTTCTCAATTTCCAGGCTAGACAAGAAGTTTTATCCAAAAGAAAGAAACTGAAGAGCTAGACATGAACTGACGGTTTGTTTTTGTTGTGTGACGAGAAGATCATATGGTCCAAAGATGCCGCAGTAGGAGCTCAAATTCCTTGGTTTCGTGCTATGGATAAAGACAACTTCTCACTAAGTACCATCCACACATCAAGTCTAGGCAGATTGTTCACTCAGAACTTGGTAAAAACATTTCATATTTTTCCTGTGCTTGACATTTATTTTCTTTTCCTGGTAGCTTAGAAGCAACATTGTTTAAACTTGCTTGTTTTCATATTTTTGCAGGTCTCGTCGCTGGAATTCTTGGGACTTGCTGCAAAGGGAAGTGGAGAAGTTCATAAAGTTCTTGAAACGGGTGGAGACGCTCTCGTTGCGGGCGGAAAGTGAGTTTTCAATTTCATAAATAAAGCAAACACTGTTTACTAGGAAATTAGTAGTAAGTAAGATTATGAGAGTTAACATGGAGGTTGTTAAATGATTGACTAAAGAATTAAAAGGACACTTCCAGGAACTAGGCTTGGAAATAGGGCTGGGATGTATGCTCCTCCACTTTTGTTGTTTTAATGTTGTTCCAATTTATTTCATTCACTATTTATTTATGTAAGTTTCACATAAATGTGTGGATAAGATGACTTGGAACAGAGTTGAAACAACAAAAGTGGAACAGGTGATCTTATCCTTAAAAATAGGGTTGTCAAAATCAGCTCAATCGAACTTAACTCAGTTCGCTCTGATTTAATTTAAAATCAATTAGTTAGGTTCGCATGACTTAAATGGCTTGAATGTCTATCATAAAATGATGTCATTTTAGTTTGGTTGCACAAAGTGATGTTAACATTTTGATGGATAAGTTCAAAGACGAGTTTGGTTCGATCCGATTAAATTTGTTGCCATTTTTACTTAGAAATAAACCATTTTAAAGGTTCGGGTCTAACTTAATCTCAACTAGGTTATGATTTATGTTGACTTAAAATTTTTTTAAATTTAATTAAGTTTCAAATAAAATTTAGATTTAAGTCAAATTTAAACTTTGTTTGAACAAATTCAAGTTTCAAGCATACACTACAAAATTTTTTTTAAGCTTTTCACAAACTTTTAGATACATAATTAATAAACTATGTTATTTTTTAAGATTTATTTAGTACCTAATACATTTAAAAATATAATTAATTCAAATTTCTGTTAAAAAAAAGAATCATTGATTCATATTTATTATTAACGATGTAACTATGACATAAATATATCTCTATTATTTTATTTTATTGGTCAGCAATCTAAGAGACAAATTGTGTATTCAGGAAGGGGATATTCACAACAATGTTTTTCTTCTTGGTTCGAAAACCTCTTTAAGAAGTCGACGACAAATTATTGGATGAAGAACTGCCGATTGATCCAAGAATTGGTCTACTACTATCATGCTAATGCTAATCCAGCTTTGTATGTCCCTACTGCTCTCTGTTATAAGTTGCTACATTTTTCATTTGTATCTCTTGCCTTTCCTAATTGGGAGTGCCCTATTAATTTATTGTGATCAATCAAACCAAATAAATTTGTAAAATTCGAGTTTAGCATTTTGGTGGATCAGTTCAAAGACAAGTTTGGTTTGATCCGATCAAATTTATTGTCGTTTTTACTTAGAAATAAACCATTTTAAAAGGGCCATGAGGCATTAGTATTACTAAAAATTCAACCCCAAAGACGGAGGTTGAGGCCTTGGGGTCCAACAAAGCCCTTTTTTTCACATCCTTTTAGTCACTCGTCCTGTGTAATTATGTACCATATCAAACAAAGAAGGTATACACTACCTTCTTAAGGTGGAGTGTGGAGGTATTCTTGAAAACTTGTAGTAGCCACAGGATCAGCTGTGTGGTTTCTCTCCTTAACACAACCCGTTCAGGCTCGTCGGCACTGTCAGGTCCGAGCTCAACTGTTATTCCTGTTAGACCACCACTTCTTGTAATCCCTTTTCATATAGGAATAGGAATCCTTCTATGTCCCAATAAATCAGGCACAGTACAGCATCCCTTAAATACGCCCCAAGCCTCTCCAATCTGAGACAAGGCTGAGCCGATGAATTTTGAAGCTCTTTGTCACGGGTAAATGTCCGATTTGGGTTACCAATTTGTCTCAGAAACCAACAAGTTTATGTTCCAAGGTTGCTCTTCAAGAATTTCCTACCTGCTACCTCGAATCAGCCTTTGGCCTGAGTGGAAATACAAGAAAGTGAGCTACGTTCTTGGGGGAGGGAACATTCATCATAACTAAACAACAATGGAATCAAAAGGGAACAAGCCACGCTAAGGAAAATATTGAGCAGTTCCACGTGTTTACTGAAGTCTTAGCTGAAGAGAAGATGACTCCTGTAGAGAGCTAAGAATGCACCAGAATAAATATGATGTAACAAAATAGGATGTCTCAAGATTGTTTTGTGAGCTCAACTTGTAACAGTATAATCAAATCACAGTTAATCAGAAGTATAACTTACACTAAAAAGAAACATCAGTAGAATTTAGAAACGAGAAATTATAAGCCATAATAGCGTACCTTGACTTTCCTTTGTTACATTCATCTCACTTTCCAGATTCTGTGCAGTTTCAGTCAATCCTTTGGCATTGTAAGCTTGGATCATGGTTGCAAAGGTAATGTTGTCAGGTTTACATCCTCTTTCCTTCATGGCCAGAAACAACTCGGCCATCCTTTCTACCTCACCAACCTTACCATATGCACTGATGATGCAATTAAAGAAAGGGGTATCAAGAACTACATCTGTGTTCTCGACTTGCCTCGAAATTGAATCAACCTTCATCATAAGACCAGCTTTGCTATAAGCACTAACAAGAGAGCAGTAAGTAATTGTATTAGGCTTCACTCCTTCATGTTTCATTGTTTTGAAGTATTTCTCCATTCTGTCAACGTCACCAGCCTTTCCAAACGACTCAATTATAACATTGTAAGTAACAACCGTCGGAGAGAAGAACCTTTTCTCCATGAACTTCATAACAGAATCCATCTTCTTATACAAGCTAGCTTTCCCATATGATCTAATCATGATGTTGAATGTCATGATATCTGGGTTTATTCCCATTACCTGAAACTCATCATACCATTTCTCCATTTTCTCAATCTGCCCACTGCTCCCATATGACCGGATGATCGAGTTAAACGTGAAAATGTCTGGCATTGAGCTGCCACTTTCAATCATCTCTGTCAAGGAATTTTCCATATCCTCAAACATTTCAGCCTTACCATATCCATCAATAACAGTATTGTATGTGACAGTACTGCATTCAATTCCTAGGTATGACATCTCAGCCAGAATTCTTCCAATTAGATCAAATCGATTGCATTTAATGCAACAGTTTATAAGGATGGAATAAGTATACACATCAGGCTTGCATTCAGAGGCTGATTTCATGTCGTCCAGTGTAGAAAATGCCTTGTCAATTTGCCCACTTTGGCCATAGGCATTTAAAAGAGAAGTGTAAACCTCAATACTTGGTTTGAGTCCTTCGGTTTGCATGATTTCAAAGAGCAAGCTCGCTTCATCTGGTTTCCCGCATTTTGCGAGCATCATTATCAACTTCATGTATGTTTTCCATCTGGGTTCATAACAGTGTTGCTTCCTGAGAAGTCCAAATATCTGCAACCAGTAAGAGAAGTCCCAATTGTGAAAAGGAACCTAGTAATTTCTACATACACCCCGGAAAGCTTCAATGGAAAACAGAAAATGCTCACAAACCTTTAGAGCAGATTCCCAACGATTCTCCTTAATTGCATCATCTAGAGCCTCCAAAACTGCCTTGGGCCAGAGATTGTTATACTTGTTGGAATCGGCTTTTTTCTCTATATTCTTAATAGCAGATTCCGTTCTCAGAATCCGGGACAAGTTCTTCTGGGGTTGCCGTTGCAGCCCAGTAGAGAAATCTTCCACACTCCAATCCGACGAATTGATGGTAAGTGACCTCTGGTGGGAATCCACACTTGGTTCTAAGAGGACTTTCGTCGAGTAACTGGTTCGTGATATGGCAATATGAGCAGAATAGCTTAAGCTAGCCGAGGTAAGGGTGTGTAGCTGCATTCCACCGTGTGGGATGGTAAGAGCCCGTGTTATGGTAGTGGATACTGTTAAGCTAGCCGAGGTAAGGGTGTGTAGCTTAAGATATTTCTATCGAGGTCTAGTGAGACAAGGACAAATAATTAGTGAAGTACATCTGACCAGCAAGTAAGTTTATAGACCATTTGAATGCTCAAAGGGTCCATTTTATGATCATATCAAACAGCAGATCGCAAAAATCACACTCACATTGTTGATAAAATGCAATCACTAATTACTACGAAACAAATGTATTATATGTTTTGTATTCATGCAAATCTCTTCCAGTGTCTCCTCAGGCAACAGAAACTAAGAGTTCAGACAGTATTTGGAAGGAGTAAAAATTACTAATCGCTAATTGCGAATAAAAATAAAGGACAGACGTTTAAATAAAAGTGAGAGGAAGTAACGAAAAACGAGAGAAGAAGAGCGGCAATTCCAGAAGAATATCTAGACAGAGGAAGAGGATAACATTTTATCTAAAGCTTCAAATGAGTAGGATTATTATGGCGCCAGTTACAAACCATGCCGGACGTTCTAGAAAGTTAATATATATATATAAAGCGCCGGCTCGAGGAAATATAACATTAAGAAGAAAAATGAAAAGAAGAAACCAGAAATCTGTTAGCTATTACGAGTAGGAGATTCAAACTCCCTTTCAATCCTCACGTAAATATCAAATCTCACACAGCGACTCGGTGAAACATGTACAAATAGTTTACGAAACTAATAATCCAAAACTTTTGTAATCTCACGATCGCCTAGTGAAACAAGTGCACAGAGAGTTCAAAAAACTAACAATTCAAAATTTTCATAAAAATTAGAAGTTCGATGCTACCTTCTTTCGTCCGAATGCTGATTCCGAATCACTTTACAAGATCTTAGTCTAACTCTCCAGCATTATAAGAACAAAAGAAGAACTGTGAATCATTTTTTGGCCAAATGTAAAGAAATTTCAAACTAAAATCATAGAACAAGATCTCTTCTCCGCTTGCAAATCAAGGCACAATGATAGTAATCTGAAGTGATTTATCGTAGAAGAAGAAGAGTAAAGCATTTCAGAGGTAGACGGAGAGAAAAATGAGAAAGAAAGAAGATAGAAGCAAAAAGAAGACGAGAGAGAATGTGAGCCCACGGTAGGAAATGGGGAAAATAGAAAATTTAAAAATCGAGAGGTTTTGATACGATGTCGTTTATCTGGGGTGCTGTAAATTGAAAGATATGGAACAATGAGCAAAACCAACTCTGGGCTTAAAGCACGCTCTTAATTTAAATAGGACCATGATAGGTTACTTTATCCTTTTTCATGCAATCCGACCCGACCCGTAAGATAGGTCTTCGTTGTATAACCATGCTAGTTGCTACATTGTTTTACCTTTTTGAATTACGGATTATGCACTAACCAAACTCAAACTCAAAACTCTTAAAATTAGTAAAGGATGTGTTATGTCCTATATAAAGAAGATTGAGTCAATTCAAATGCAGGAAACAAAAAGTTCAGTTGTAATTTAGAAAGGTTCATGTATATTATGTTACCGCATTGTGTTATCCGACTTTAATCTTTTTACTCGTACCGATTCATACACTTTTTTAGTTTAAACTCGAGCAAAATCTATATAACTCAAATTGTCAAATAATTTTGGGTAAAACTGATTATCAGAATTAATATACCTAAATTTTTTTGTTTGATTAAAGTCCGATCGATTTTAATTTATTCAGTTCAATCTTGAGTCCGATTGGACCTTAGAGTTTTAGATTGACATTCAACCCAAACCCGAGCCTGATCAACTTTCGACAAACCCAAAAATTACTATTCATCAATTCACAAAAACAATTTTAATTCATACGTGAAAGAAATTTGATGAGAACCCGATTGTCTAGTTCGAAAAAGGCTTGATCATGACATCAGTCCAAAACTCTAGGAATGGTTCGATCCCAACTCAAAATCTGAAGTTTTCTTCTAAACAAACCCGACATAAAGCTAGATTATCTCGATCCAATCTTATTCTGAAGTTTTCTTCGAAACAAATTTGAAGCCGACATAAAGCTTGACTATCTCGATCCAATCTTATTGACTTCAGACTGATTCAGACCCTGAACTCTTTTGTCATCCCTAGTTCTAATTCAAGTTAATCATGACAGGCTTGCTGTCGGACAACTCAACACATAAAATCGGATAGGCTAGAGGTAACTGAACATGAGTTTCCTTGACACTATCCATACAGTGGGACGAGAAAAGTTGATAGATGCCAAGTATTTATTGATCATGCAGATTATCCAATTCCTGTGTTTATAATTTACCAATATATTTCTCAAACAATCTCTTAGAAATTGATAAAGCATCTCCTTGAGCCTTCACTGGATAGAGCTTTGTACCTGCTTGCCATTTGTTTGAGAAAGCTATCCATTCCTTCCTCCATTCCTCCAACTTGAAGCCTGTATTTTCTTCCAAGCTTTTTATCAAGTAATCAAAATAACTTGAAGCTCGTGGAAGATAATAATCTTCTAGTAATCCACTCCAAAATTTGTTTGCTAATCAAGCAAAATGAGGTAAAAGTAAGTACTCTACCCATATAAATGATGACAAGTAGCATCGATAATATGGTACTATGGCAGTGTAAACGATGTTACCATAATCATGAAGCTTGCTTTGAACTCTCTCTGTTGTGTCATACCACATTGTCACTTGCGTTCTGGCATTCCACTCATTCTGAAGAGAAAAGAAAAAACGGCCTTAGCAACTTGCAAACCACTAGATAGTAAGGACACCATAATCTACGTTGAAAATTAGTCTTCATCAAGTAGGACTAAGCGTGGCCAAAAGGCCCGAACTGGCTGACTCGAGTCAAGGGATAAAGTATGGTCACAGGCTCAAGCCTTAAAAAAATACTTTGAAGTCTGGCAGGTCTGCTGGATTGGGCGAGTTCAAGCTGAAGCCTGATGAAGCTCGGGCTATTCAGGCCATTCTCTGGCCCATAAACATAAGGCTCATACCCAACCCAGCCTATTGCCAAGTGCTATGAAAGTTGTTGCAGTTAGTGGGAAGAGTAGATGGCCTTCATCTGAACAGAATTTGATTTTACTGAAATAGTTGGCCATGGCCGATTAATAGTATTAAGATGAGACTTCATTCACTTAGTTCTGTATTTATGTTTACAGCATTTGATATAATTGTTGACTAGAGTTATTAGAATTGATTTTGTATTAATTAGGATTGATCTTGTATTGATATATTTATTATTGCTCCTATAATCTCTCCTGTAATTGAGAGATTTCCTATAGTTAATAGTTAGATTACTTCCTAAATAGTCCTAGGAAGTTTGTATATAAACCTAGCTATTCCTTGTTCCTACGTACAGACATACAGTGAATACAAACAAACACTTTCAACAATAATAATGACTGCAACGTACTGAAGCCAAGAGTAGGAAGCGAAAAGTTCTCACCTGTCTCTTATCAACAGGATTTACTCCTAGGCTTTTTGCACTTTCCAGCCATGTTCCAAGTAGGAAATTATCATCAGAGGCAAGAAGTACATCGATATCCTTTATTAGCTGTAGGAATTTCTGGCTGTCGAGTTTCAAGGCAATAGAATCCTTCTTCCGAAAAGCAATTACTGCATCAAGGTATACCTCATTTGCTAATTTCGACAATACTTGTCTCGTTAGGTCAACCAAATCATACCTGTCATAGAAAACCAAGCGTGCTGTTTAATAATGTGATTCATCTGACCTTTTTAGCGTTAGTGTAGATCACATAGACAATGAACAAGACGAGTAGGAGATAATTCATCTATATTGGAATTACCTATATGTCAAGCTTCCAGAAAGATCATTTCCAGCAAAAATGAATAGGCGCAAGGCATTGATAGCATCCTGGTTAGAGTACCATAAATGTGCTTGCGGCAAATCTGTATTTTCGTTTTGAATCAAGAATCTTCGGGTTTCAGGTGATTTTAACATGATACGCATCATGTTTTGTTTAGATGCAGCAGATCCATGATCTAGAGATGGATCCCAGTCTGGAAATTTTACTATGAAATCTGTGTTATGGTCCTACATGCAACAGATGTAGACCAGGATATGGTTAGTATTAAAGCAGAAGGCTACCCTCTACTAGCATGCATTGTAGCTAAGCAGCAACTTTTGTATCAAGAGTACTGTCCTCACAACACTATAACAAACTTCCAGAGCCTCTATCAAGAGATATGGGAGCCCCAAACCATAGCCAGTCAATGGACCACAGTACTCTGTTCAACATTAGACTATTGAAAACATCATGTGGAAATTTATGTTTTCATTTTAGGAGTCAATAATCTGTGGACTGGGGATGCCTTTGCAACTTATAGCTGATCTCTTATAAAGAGACTTCTTACTACTGTGAGCAATCTCTGGCTCAGATGCAATCGAAGCCTTTGAAGACTAATAATGCATGGGAAAAGAATACATGATAATAGAAATCAAACGAAAAAGCAAAGAATGCTGTGAGGATTAACACCGCACAGAGAAGAACCCTACACACAATAAAACAAGTCATAATATTAACACTCCGTGTCACGTAAGAGTAGAGCTAAGTTTTGTTCCGGAAAGTCAGAGCACGAGAAAAATAATGTCTCATGTAACAGGAGAAAGACTTGATCAATCACTTGAAAGCACTGAACAAATGAAGGCAGATAATCCATTACATACAGCAATTCCATCTGTGCAGTTGTAGATAGAGTGAGAGAGAATTTCCCAGGCTGACATAGCTGGGTTAACTGCTTTGCCATATCGTCTATGGGTGTACTTCTTCAGCCATTCCTGGAAAAGAATAAAAAATTATGGCAGTTACATCCACTCGGCCCTCCAATCTTATCTACACAGATGATTAAGCAAGAGATAGAAAAGAAAGAAATGCAAAATACAATGCAAATGTAATAATTCCATCTAGAATTTGATAAAACTTTTAATAATAATTGCACCAATGTAACTATTGAATAGCAACTAAAATTGTGGCCTTACCAGGACACCAACTTTTTTTTTGCGGAATGCCATTTCAGACATAAGCTCATACACCACAGGATTATGTTCTATTCCTTCCATGCACAAGCCAACACCAACCTAATCAAAAGATAATTAAATAAGTGCAGATGGTCTATGCCAAAAGTTCAGTTTTGATGTGACAATATTAATATGTAGAAACTGCAAACAAGAATATCAGGTAAACTAATGATATGATCCATCAGGTTGAAAAGGGAATAGATTATGTTAAACAGCATATGCAACAAGGATACATGCTTCAGTTGTTACGCTAAATGATAAAAGACCAAATTTTCAGTGCACTATAATTGAATTGTCATTTGCACCAAATTGTGGTCTATACAGATAGTTCATATTTGATGTGAGAAGACAAATGTGCAGAAACTCCTAAAAAGAACATGAGCTAAACTCTTGATAGGGTTTCAACACTATCAGGTTGAAAAAGGGAAAAAAAAATGTTAAACAGCAGATGAAACAAAATATACATTCTTCAGTTGTCACGCTAACTGATGAAAAGAAAATCTTCAGTATACCATAGTTGAATTGCCACTTGTGCGGGCATTAACTGGGCCTGAAGATAATGCATCCAATATTCCGTACATTTCAATGTTCCCACCAAAATTGTGCAACATACACCTAAAACATTAAAAGTTATGAGGGTTGAGAATATCCATTATTTAAGTTCCAATTCAAATTTCAAGAAAAATAAGGGTAGACAAAGGATCAAAAGCAACAGTTTAAGATAGATTAACCGAAACCAAATAATCTTCTAATTATATGCGTCCATTACCAGACATAAGGAGTGCCATAAAATTGAGAGGAGTTACTCCATATTGGTCTGACCTCAGCAAACAGATCTAGAACTATCATTTTCCCAAATGGAACAGAATGCAAGAGTGCCTGCAAGTACCACCAGAATAAAATTTAACAGTAAGACATGCCACGATTACCAAATTATGAATTCTAGGTCAATGGCTCAGATCAAACAACAATATTTAATGTCCATGGAAGATGTAATTCTATAACAGTTTAAACAAAGCTTTAGAATCTCCATTTTACATATTATCTCCATCAAGAAATTAATTCATTGTATTTGTATCTTGGTGTGACCATGAAACCTTGCCTAGAATAGCTTTTTTTTTTCTTTCTGTTTCTTGGAATCTATGAACAATAACAAACCATTTCACTCAATGCTCAAAGTTTCTTTTCTTATTCCTGTTATAAAGTCTAAGGGTATTATGTTAACCCCAGCCAACAACATACATGATATTATCCATGTGTACAAGGAAAAGGTCTATTTACAATACACACATATCAACCCATGCTAGGTCAAATGCTTTATTCTTAATCCTTCTCTTCTCATGGTTGAGTACCAATGGCTAGGATATGTAATAAGCTAGTTTTAAACCATTTCATGGTGGCTACCTGTCCCTTGAGTTGGACATTAAGAATCAGAAAACACAAGAAAACCAAGAAGAGGTTAAATGTTACATGTACCTGCATTTGACGTGGCTTCCAAAAGGCAGAGTCTGAGTAGAATAGCCAACCCTGGAGGTTAGTAGAGAGTCAACAAGAGATCAATTGCTAGATCTTAGAGCTCCAATGACAAGTAGAGGGAAGAAAAGGCAATTTCATCTTGTTAATTAAAATTCACAAAATATGTCATCAATCGAATGTTAATCCAAATGGAATACAAACATGTACTAACGCTATGAATGAACATGAGAGATCTGCTTCTTTTTTCATGTTCATACATGGATCTAAGATTTTAGAAATACTAGTCTCACATTACCAACTATAGCATCTTCAAGAGAGGGGGATATTCAACTTAGAAACAATTAGAAAAATGAGAAGCATACTTGCATTAACCACACAGCCTCTTTATCGCCTGCAGACATTGCTTTATATACAGCCGCACCAAGTGAAGAGATATATTCTGGATCATTTGTAGGTGGAGAGTTTTCATTGAATGTATCACTATATTATGCATGAACATATGTAAGCCATTCATATTAGGAGACACTAAAGAACATCTTCGTAAAAATAAGAGAAGTACCAGTTGTAGATATCCGTCACATCCCCATATTCTGAAACAAAAGAATATCAACAGTTTACACATATTTTCAACAATTTATTGTATAAACTGCTTTACAATTGCATGATGCAAAAATTATCAAAAGATCGAAGAAGCCCCAAAGCTAGAATCTAGTGCTTAAGAAATACTACGTTGAGGATATTTAATGAAAATGCATTGCCTTACATAACCATACCAATATCAAATATGCAAAACCTTCTTCATCCAATCAAATGAAAACAGACAAATCAATGATTCTAAGAGTCAGATACAAGGCACACACCTGCAATTTGTTGTCTTATGAAAGCCTTCCCAATTTCAACAAACAGGGGATCATGAGGATCGAGAAGGTAAGTACAACACCAACGAGGATTCATGTCCACAGTGTTCCTAATAGGAAATGTAAATATGATTTAATAGTAATACCATGAAGATCTCACATTTAAATTAAACTTAGAAACGACTAAAAAGAGCACCCAATAATATATTCTTCATTTTAAACAAAGGAACTCATAGCCACTGTTTGACACTGTTCAAGCTAGTATGGAGTAAAACCATGCTTAATTGAAATACCAGTCTCCAAGTCTTGTTATATTTGCCGAAGGGAAAATTCGCTTCAAAGCTGCTGGAACATTCCCAGAGAATGAGGGAAGCACTGGAACAGAGAAGAAATTGTTTGACAGTGATGTGGTCAAATAATGAAAGACTACTCTCTACTTTCATATTTGAAACAGAAATTTCAAGTAGTCCTGTATAGAAGAAATGAATAAGATTTATCCTCAAGATTTGGAACCTGTGTTTAAAAGTGGACAATACAGATAGCAAACGACAGTTAATCTCTATGCTCTGGTGAGTAACATGAATATACCTGGGGTCATGCCAAGTTCAAGCATCCGAGATACTATCTGTTTCTGTAAACTCAATTGTTGATCTAACCAATTTTGAGATAAAGGCCCACCCCACCTGTCATTAGTTGAATAAAATAAATAGAGGGAAAAAAATCAAATACAAATTCAAATTTGATGATCAAGAAAATCAGTAATGGCACATGCAACCTGTCCAGAAAAGGGGGATATCTTGCACTAAACAAATACAAAATATAAAAACCATTTGGTCAAAACGATGGAGAAACCAGAGGCCATATTACATACAAAATCAGGGTCCTTAATAAATCTTGTTTAGTCTGTGAATAAGTTCTACTAATCAGCTTCAAGGAACGTCATCTTTTTGTCTTAGCTTTATTATGGTAGAAGCTATTGGGGTAAAAATAAAGATAGGAGACTCCATAATTACCCACCCATGTAAATTTCCCATACGGGCCCAAGCAAGGAAAGCAGGTCCACCAAAGAAATCATCCAAATCTCGTGCACTGATGTTAAATTTCTGCACCAAAAATAGTTAGTGGCACAATATGTGTTACGTAGCAAATTAGATGAAGTTTGTACACGAAATGTGTAATCCAAATAATAACTGGCTTTAAATTCTAAGCATTTTCAAACATGTAGAAGATGAAGTAACTGCTAGTTACAAAATTTTTGTTGCATTCCATTTTCCTACTTTGCTTGCTATTTTATTCAAGAAGGTCTTGAAAGGACTAAAACTGGTGAAGCGAGTTAGATATGCATGTAATATTTAGAAACCCATTCATTGGCATAAAGAGTTTCCAAATGTGTAATCTAGCTTATGGCTTACGCAACGGCTTATAGCTTTTAGGCCATCGTTACACAAACAAGATGTTGCGTACTAAGACATTACAGGCCAAATAGCTCACAGTCAAAGAATCAACAGCGGAATTACAGCAACTGAGAGATGGGTCATGCAACCTTAATAAATAGTGATGGCTCCTCAAGATTAACTAACCATGAAAACTTTTTGCCAAATAGCTTCTTGCCCTGTGAATGCAAGGGGTAAATTGATCCCTTGAAGAGCCATCCAATCTATCTCTTTTTCCCATCTGTCCCAATTCCACCACACATAGGAATCTACAAA
Organism: Erythroxylum citrifolium; assembly: GCA_026284465.1. Lineage (NCBI taxonomy): Eukaryota > Viridiplantae > Streptophyta > Magnoliopsida > Malpighiales > Erythroxylaceae > Erythroxylum > Erythroxylum citrifolium. The sequence goes on from JANKOE010000004.1 coordinate 563,154, forward strand.
AAAGAGTGCCATAATTGGGACTATCAATACAATTTCAATATCAAAACAGGGTTTTACTTCACAAACTTCTTTCACCTAGTGAATGCAAGATAAGAGTAAATCAACACGAAAGCATGTTTATTAAATTTCATAATTCTTGTCGGGTAACCACTATTGACTTGTAGCGGTTGCCACATCTCATCATTGGCAGAATAAAATTAAAAAAACTTGGACGTAAAACAAGATACATGGGTTGGAACTTACAACTGGATGTCACGACATTCTGGTAATAGTTCCATGGAATGGGTCGTTGAATCCGTATACCCCCATCTTTCACAAGAGGCAGTGATCCCGGGCTAGGAATTGAAGCTATCTGTACGCCACCCGTTTTGTCCCATGAAATATGAGCACCACACCAATACTTTATGTACCAATGGAGGCCAGACACAATTTCCACTCCTGTAGTGCCCTTGATTCTAAAAGTGTGACTCACAATAGTAAGAGTAATAAGGCACATTTCTTACATATTACTAATGAGAAGTGAACAGTGAACAGTGCTAAAGCAAAACAAGTCCTTTGTTTATCTCATAACATAAAATACCAATAACCCGCTCCGTTCAAATGTAATGTCTAAGATTCTCGCTTACTCCTTCAACCAAAAGTTCTACTTGCAAGTTCAGGTTATATGAGATACTTCATAATAGATGTGAATGAAAGACAATGGCCAGTCCTTATCCTTTAAATTCCATAATTATACATCAGATGTATAAACAAGTAATCTTGATCACATTATTCAATATCTGATAGACTAAGCTAATGCCAATCAACTCATATTTACAAAACCTTGGACAATTCTAGAGACTGAGCAGACTATTGTCCATTATTGCAAAGAGTAGCATCGTGAACAAATGAACCCTGTGAAGGACAGTTAAGTTAGAGAAAATTGACATTTTATTGTTAGACTCAACAACCAAAACCACAAAAAGGACCTCATTCAAATTCATAAAGCAGACATTATATCCTCCTACATCATGAAAATAGCTATCCGTCTCTGCCCCTTACAAATACTCAAAATGAATCATCATACATTATCTCAGGCCCAGTCCTGCTTGATTGGTTGTAGTTGTCTATCAGAAAGCAACCGTGTCCACCACAAACATCCTGGTTT
>JANKOE010000004.1:617291-636548 GCA_026284465.1 Erythroxylum citrifolium
ACAGTTGGTAATGGTAGGTCCATTATACCATAACAAATGTTATATTTTTGTGAAATACTTGGCGGAGGAGACTAGGACAACTCAACACATGTGCATGTATAAAGCTATTATCTAAATTTGACAAATAAATTTTATTATATTAATGAAATTCAAAATCAATATGCTTTAAATATGCATAGAAGATACTATCAAGTATGCTTATTAATTCAATTTTGAATGATGATTTGGTAATTTAATGAATTTAATTTAAATAAAGATACTTTTAAATGAGTATTTGGATTCAATTTTTGGGAGGTAAATAAGTATTTTTCTCCACCACAAAAGCTATTTAAACAAAATAAGTGTTTAATTGTGAAATAAAAATAAAAATTTTTAATAGATATGACTTTTTTGGCAACTAAAATATAGCTTTTTAAGAAGCTCAAATTTGAAACTTCTCAAAAATATTTTTTAAAGTAGATTTTTCAGATAAATTAATGAGTCTGCTTTATGTCTCTTTTGCCCTTATGTTTTTACACATAATTCTCACAATACCCACAAACTCATTTTCACGTTTATTTTAAGAGTTATATAATATTATTTGACTTTTTATATATTTTAATATTTATTTTTAATATTAGTTTTATTTATGCTATAATCTATATAAAATATTTGATTAAATATATTTTCATTTATGTTTCATATGGTTTAAAATTATATAATAATTAATATATTATGCTTTACGTATTGTTTAATATACTTTAAATAATTTTTATTACAAAACAAAATATAGTTAAAAATTAAAAGTACTTTTATTTATATGTTACTAAACAGTTAACTATATGAAGCTCTTTAAAAAGAATCTTTTTTAAATAATAGCCAAACAATCAATTGACTTCTTAGAAAAATTATTCTAAAAAATGATTTACAAAAAAAACTTTAATAATAGAAATTCTACTGTTATAAGCCCGACCAGAGGCTAAGTATAATTTCTTAAATAAAAGACCTAATTTCAAAAATTAAAAAGAAATCAAAAGATACATTTTTAAATTAACCAATAAAAAATAAGTGACATATTTAATTTAAATGACATTTATAACTTTTGCGTGTTTGAACTAATCAAATATCGTAAAGATAAATCAAATCAATCCTAATCTTAACTCAAATAAATTAAATTTGATTAAATATAATAATTTTAAATAAATTTAATAAATTTGATTAATTCAATTTAAATTTAAGCGATCGATTAAATTGTAAAAGTCAACTATTTTTATTATCAAAGTTAATTCACTATTTGGACTTTTTTATTGGAAACAAAGAACCCATAATGCAAAGATAAGGAAGAGGAGCAAATGACAACTGGTATTACAAAATACTCAATAACATATTGGAATTACAAAATTGAAATTTAAAAAATGGTGTCTTCTTGTGAAAACATCCAAGGTAAAAATTATGGAGCCGTTAACGAGAATATCCTAAAAGTATATCAAATACAATACAAAGGGAAAGGACACCAACCTGAAGACACTCCTTTGGTCATTATTGCTTTGTTGATAGGAATCTGAGTGACCTCTCCACTTCCTTCTAACAAGCTTTAGCATTTACATTGCCTCCAGCTCTATAGGTCAGAATTCAAAGTCATTGGACCCCTTTGAAAGTGACCGAAGAATGGCACAGTTTGGAAGCATTTTCAAGAAGAGCCCACCTAGTTACTGTACACTTGAAAGAAAAAGTCCTACCATAGTTGATTAGGCTAAGCTGTAAATCTACGTGGTACTCGAGGAGTAGGGACGACGACGTCTCGACCAGCTCTTATCACGGTTTGACGCTCCTGGATTGTTTTATCGAACAATCTGTTGTTGGGACTTTCTGCATAGCAAACGTAGTAACTACTCACGCATGCATGAGGCAATGCCATGGCAATCCTGGTCTGGAAACAGTAGATTGAAAGAACAAGCCAAGTTATTCTCGGTAAAGGGTCAAAGAATGTGCAGTGAAAAAGGAATTTGGATTACGGATCGGACTCGAGTTTAAAGAAGATTCGATTTTGAATTTCAAACTTTGATTTTGAGTCCGGTCCAACCCATTAACGACCCTAGATCAAGTTAGTGACTGCCTACCATGAGATATCCAATGAAGAAAGTGAGAAGTGAGAGAGTTGCCGTGTAGGTTTGATGTACTTTGGCGGTCCAAGCAGCTACGACGATGACACATATAGAACCGCTACAGACTCCGGTGAGGAAGCAAATTGAGCTGGTTATATCAGAGTCAACGATCGACACCATATCATTATTCTGAAATTGTCGCCATGTGTCCTGTGATGCCTGTACGAATCCTTTTCCAAATGCAGCTATCTACAAGAATCGAGTTTGATCGGTGTTAAAATGGGTACAGCTGATCTAATCAGGGTTATGGTGATTTGAGTTGCAACTCCATAGTTGAGATATACCTGTACAAAGGCCCAACCATTGCCATAGCTGAAGATGGATTCCATGACACTGAGACAACAATGAGCACAAGAGAACATGAACTCGTCCTCTCCTTCTAGCAGATTCAGACCTCGAGCTACGACTCTAAGTGCTTCAATCGAAGGTACGAACACAGATCCCAGACAAGCACTACCAAGATTCAGAGTCAATGCTCTTTGGAAACAGAACTGTGTGCTGGACTGCATTCCTCTAAGATAATACAGAGCCATTGCTCTGCTAACAGTCAAATTAACCACATTCCTCTGAACCTCTGCAGTCCAAGCCATGCTCACTCCCAGAGCAATAATGGTAAGTGGTGGGAAGTAGAAATTTAAGGCTCCAATAACAGCTACAATCCATAAGGACATCCATAAGAATCCTGTTGCAAGCATCCAATACGTGGGTCGATTCAGGTCGGGAAATTTGGATACAGGTTCAAGTGATTTGATCAAGATCTTGATGCAAAACCCAATTCTGTGAGTAACCCAGCATGCGTACAATCCATTCCCAATTGCAAAAGCTATAAAACAAACCCCAACCACATCTGTTGTAGGCCTTTGAAAGCAAATTAAGAGGATTCCAGCTGATAGAGATATGGCGAAAGAGCTCCACAGTATGAAATGAACCATGAATTTAGGCCATTCTCTGACTGCTTTTTGCCACACAAAAGCAAGAGTTATGCTTAGCAGAGATGCTGCTTCAACTTGTGGAAGAAAGAACCGTATTACCCTCTTCTCCTTCCTCTTAACAACATCTGATGCTTCCAATAGCCCTTGAATTCCCTTAAATATAAGAAATGATACTAACCCAACAGCTGCAATCATGTGGATGATGAACAGAAACAGAGATATTTTGTTTGTGTGTCTTCTCGAATTCAATGTCGTTACTGATGCCTGAGAAACCATTGTCTGAAACAGCAAGCAAGAACTTTAATGTATCTTTCATGACCTTACGCTCTGATTAATGGCTAAAATACGTTATCCCAAGATTCTCTGAAACTTAAAACTTCCAAAGTACAGAACTTTAAGACAAAAGGCAACAGAAAACTAAGAAGCACACTGAAAAGGAACTTCGTTCTGGGTTGGTTACCCTTGCAAGCAAGAACTTACTTGTGGGGTTGGTGTGGAACGAGGAATGGAAGATTGAGAAGGAGATGGAGTAGCAACTGGTCTAGTGTGAGGATTCATAACTGGTCTAGTGTGAGGATTCATAACATGAATCCTCAAAGGGTTTGTTGGGTTCAGTGTCCGCAACATTGAAACATGAAAATCTGGGTGATCACCACCATCATCGCCATTCCTCTCTACAGCCATTCCTCTAACACCAACTTGTCCTTTCTCTATATCTTTTTCTACATCCTCCTTAGTCCCTCTCGTCTCATTTCCTTCATCTTTCGCTCCTCTATCTTCTTCACCCTCCTCCTTTTTCTCACTACCTGTATCGTTCACCTGATAACAAAATCTTGCAACGTTTAGCAACACAAAAGAACTAACGTGACCAAGAAAAGAGCTCCCAAAGAAACAGCAAAAGAAACAATTGGACAACAGGAACTAAACGTTGACTCACAGGTTCAGCGGCACCCATGAAGGCGGTTATGACGTCAGCTTTCCGAAGACGGCTGCTGTTGTGTTTTGTGGGGGTGGTGGTGATGTGTGAAAATGTTTGTTCGTGTCTCCTTTAAATGCTCTGTTCTTCATTTTGGCGTTAGGTGATGGTATTATTGTCAATGGTGGCAACGTCCTTGTCCTTTTTTCTTTTTCAAAAATTCAATTTTCGTTTTGATTTTTATTAATTATTCCGCAGTTCTGACAAGACAATTATCACCGTAACAGAACAGAACTTGCTTATTGAGCACGTGTTTACCCTTTTTACGGTTTTATCTGTAAAAAAAAATTCAGATTTTTTGTCAGATAATAATATCATAATCATATTCTATTAAATTTTATCAATATATATATATATATGTAAATTATATAAATACATAAATAAAATTTAATAGAACAAAATTAAAAAAAATAACTAAAGTAGAGGATTTGATGTGGCGTAAAAATACACAACACCAACCTTAGTACGAATCTCGATCTTAGTACAAGAATATGACCTTTACTCGTAATTAATGTATCACATAATATATTTGACAATACATGAATCTAAAATAAGATTTAAAATGAAAATTTTGTATCAAAATGGAACATATTTTTTAGTTTAAATTAAATTGATTGAGTTCAAATTTATCTAAAGCTAGGTTTGATACAGGGTAGGGTTTGGAATATTTGAAACTAATTTTTTAAAATCAGATCGAAAGCTGAATCAATAAAATAAAGAGTTTAATGTTTAAAAAGTTTTACTAATATTACACCATCAATAAAATTAAAAAATAAAAAATGTAATTAAATATTGTCTTTATTTATTGAAAATTTTAAAGTTTAATTATAAATTAATTTATTTATTTTAAATTGTAAGAACTTATTAATATACAAAATGAACCGACTAATTAATAAATTGATCGAATTTTTACAACATGAGTTATCAAAGTAAATCGATTCAAAAGGTTAAACAATTCAAGAATTTTATGATTGAAAAATTAAATTGATTTAATTTTTAATAATTGTTTAAATCTCAATTAAATTCAAATTTTAATTTAATTAATAAAAACAAAGTCATTTCAATAAGATATACATGAAATATTAAAAAAGAAGTTCAAACACATTTTAAAACTCACTCAATTTAAACTAAACTCGTTGACTTTGAGCTTGATCAGGTCCAACTACATCAACCAAATATAAACGTTATTCTTAACTAAAATTTATTGAATCCAACTTAAAATTTGAAAAATATATAAAAAATTCACTTATTTTTATAATAAAATTTTAGGATTAAAATTGAACTAAATTACGATTTCCAGTCACCGACACGGGCAAGATTAAAGGGAGATTTTTACCTTCCTGGTCATGATAGACGGCTGAGATATGTTATGACCGCGGACCAGTAAGCAGATCAACATTGACTTGACACGGGGGAATTGACTTTTAGTTAACAGTATAACGGTACTTTCCATGCTTACTTGTATTTCCCTTTCCTCTTATACATTATATATATATGTGTGTGTCTATACGTAATCTTCTAACACTTTATGCTTTTCAGAAGTTAATAATGGAGGTGCGATGATAAACTATGTTAGTTTTGAAGATTATAAGGACAAAGAACATAAGATTAATTATTACTACACGCATGCTAACTTAAATGGTAAATTATACATAGGAAATTTGAAAAAATTTGAAGTACCATAATGTATAGGTTTGATAACGAGCCAAATCGAGTCTAGTTTAATTCAAAACCTAATTGAACTTGAGATTTAAGGTCGAATCCAACTAATCATATTTATAAATGATCAAATTGATTTTTTTCAAATTTAAAAATAAAAATGATATTTTTATGAATGAAAATTTTAAACTTTAAATTAAAATTAATCGAATAGTTTGAATCGAACTTAAAACCGACCTAAATCTTAAAAGAAAAGGTTCAATTTGAAGTTTGATCAACTCAAGTTAGATTTATTAAGTTTGAACCGGATCAAATTAGACATTTTGTGGCCCCTAACAAAATCTAAATAAACTTTAAAAATTTTGTTGAATTTTATTTTATTTAGTTTAAAAATATTATTTTGGATTAAGATGGGCTTAAAAAATTGTCAAATATAATATTATTTTTGAAGTAATTGTTGGGGAACAGGCCAGGCCAGGCCGAATTGTGACCCGATCAGATCGATCACTTTCAATCCATGATCTATTTAATCCAGGCCGAAATTGGGCAGGGATAAAATTGACCACTCGTAATAATAAATAATGTTGATTTTAATTTTGAAGTGACATCGTAAGTAGAGAAAAGTGACGTGGCAGATAATGGAGTGAACATTACATCGAAAGTAGAGAGAAGTGACGTGGCAGATAATAGTGTGAACATTACATCGTAAGTAGAGAGAAGTGACGTGGCAAATAATGGAGCGTACATTCTTCTACTCCACTAAAGTCACCGTAGTGATGTATACAAAGGATACTTTGGGGTGGTGGGCCTCTAAGACTGTCACTCGTGAGCTTTCTATGTCACGATGTCTAGGATCCACCTCATAAGTCATAACTTTATTTAACCCAAAAAAAAAAAAAAGGAAATAAAGAGAAAGTTTCAAGTACCTTTAAATTAAGTTTTATTAAAATTGAATTATTTATTAAACTAATTTTTCAATCCAAATTAAACTCAAATTTTAATTCACATGTATAATTAATATTAATCATACTGATCAAATAATTTATTAGACTAAAATTTAAACCTTTTTATCCTAATTCAACTTAAAATTTAGTTCATATATATACATAATTATCAATAATTGTAAAAACTCAATCGGTTCTATCAGATTAACTGTAAAAATTTTGAATCTTTCAACATTTTGGTTCAATTTATTTTAATAACTCTTGTTAAAAATTGATGAGTTTGTTAATTGATAAATTAATTTTCGTAAATTAATAAATTCTTATAAATTAAAATTAATTAATTAATTTTTATTTGATAATTTTTTTAATTAAATTTTAAATCTTTCAACAATTATATTTAATATTTAGCAAATTTTATAACAATTATCTTACAAGTTTCACTTTGTTTCTAATTTGCAAAACATTGATAATTTCAAAAATGAAAATTTAAATAATGACTCAATATATTTTTTTTAGAACTTAACATGAACTCAAGCTCAATATTTCGAGATCAACTCCCCTGTTCCCGTTTCGTTTACCACCCTATGCCCACCTCCATTCATCCATCTGACTAAGCCTAAAATATTAGGACACAAGGTAGCTGTTTTCATTTTCGTGTACCACCTGTGCCCACTCCTATCTATCCATCCTTAATGTAGCTGTTCTCGTAATAAATGAATAGATGGAGGTAAGCAAAGAGTGACACGCAGAAACGGAATCAGCCACCCTATTTTCCAATATTTCAGGCCTAGTCAGACGATTTTGACTACTTTCCACTCTGATGTTCCCTGTTTTAACACATTCTATATGCATCTACAAGATTCCTTCTTTCTTTTAATCAATGCAAACTCATAAAAAGGATAAATTGGAATTTAGATCAGCGAGCGAAATACAAGTATACAGCTGGTTTGGTTGCTACAAACCATTTTGGTTCGCTGGTGTGTAACTTCAAAGAACATCGCTTCCTCAGTTCTTGGAGGCAACTTAGTACTATCATTCGAACAAAATTGTTGAATATTGAATGAACTTCGTCAGAGCATGGTTAAGGATGAACATACAAGAAAACTCTAACCCAATATAAACACTTTTATGAGCATGGTTAAGGATGAACATACATGAAAACTCTAACCCAATATAAACACTTTTATCGTACAGATCAGAACTAGCTCAACTCTTTTGTTTCTCGCTATTTCTTTGCATCACCAGCAGGTTCTGGAGGTGGTTTCACAATACTCAGTTGACCTCCATCCTTGTTCGCCACCGTTGCTGCTTTAATCTCGTTGCACTGGTTTATGAACTTTGTAAGCTCCTGACATGGAATGAAGAAACGTGAGGGTATTAAGTTGAAGATGATTTGGAATGATGCAGATGATTTAACACAACCCAGTGCACATCGAATAGATGGATGAATAAACCCAATAGCTTGCTGACCAAAATAAACCAAGTAATCTCCGATGCTACCCAAGTTTCCCATTATAAGACCTTTAAGGAGCTCTAATAAAGAAAATTTTCTCCAAATATACATTAAGCGACCAGAGTGATCAGGTACTTTGATCTTCTTGCATTCTCAAAAATGGAGCTCATAATTATAGTGTCCGCTCATACTCAATGCCCATCAGAAGGGCGTAAGAAATCAGTATTTGCCACGTAAGTTGAAGAATATTTTATGTTCTCACAAGACAAACGACATCAGTTTATGAAATCAATACATATTAATCAAAAAACAGAGAAATTTCCCCAGATCTGCATTAAACTATCAGATCAAGCTTAACCAAGCAATTAATCTAATCTTATGCCGAACAGAACAAGTTATAGCGTCAGCTCATACACATCGCTAGTGTAAGAAACAGCGCTGGTAATCAGTAATTGACGCGAATCTTGAAGACTGGTATGTGTTCTCACAAGAAAAATGACACCGGTTATATTCCTGATATATATTAAGAAAAAAAGAGGTAGGGATTTCTCCAATCTGCATTAAAATTATCAGATTAAGCTTAACCAAACAGTTAATCTAATCTTATGCCGAACGGAACAAGTTATAGCGTCAGCTCATACACATCGCTAGTGTAACAAACAGCGCTGGTAATCAGTAATTGACGCGAATCTTGAAGACTGGTATATGTTCTCACAACAAAAATGACACCGGTTATATTCCTGATATATATTAAGAAAAAAAGAGGTAGAGATTTCTCCAATCTGCATTAAAATTATCAGATTAAGCTTAACCAAGCAGTTAATCTAATCTTATGCTGAACGGAACAACTTATAGCGTCAGCTCATACACATCGCCAGTATTACAAAACAGCGCTGGTAATCAGTAATTGACGCAAATCTTGAAGACTGGTATATATTCTCACAAGAAAAATGACACTGGTTCATGATGTTCCTGATATATATTACAGAAAAAAAAGGTCGAGATTTCTCCAATCTGCGTTAAGATTATCAGCTTAAGCTTAACCAAGCAATTAATCTAATCTTATGCAGAGCAGAACTTATAGCATTAGCTCATACACATCGCTCGTATTACAAAACAGTGTCGTAATCATTAATTGATGCATAATACTCAGCCAATGTTTCTCTAGATTTCCCGCTAATTGTTACAAGATAAGTAGACCAAGTCAAGTCAATTTTGGTTAGTTCCAGATTTTGTGTTAGTCTGTTTCATTTGTTATCAGAAGTGCTAGCAAGTTTTTAGGAGTGAATCATTTTGGTTACAATTCTAATTTGTTTGTTTTCTACTTTCATGCTTTTGACTGTTTGGTAAAAGCTCTATTAAAAGAGCACTGCTTTGTACAGATAGTGAAAAAGTAATAAAGTATCCACTTTTTCTCAACTTCTTCTTTTTCACGTGTTTGGTTATCATTAATCACATAAAATTCAGCAAATAACAAGTTTATTGGACACATATGAGCAGATTCACAAAAGGCAGAGTAAGAACAATCACCAACTAAATAGATTAGAAAAGGGCTCTTGTTCAATTGCAGCAACTTACCCTATCAGCATCCATATCCTTGGTGAGCTTGGATGGTTTCACAGCTCTCTTTCCTGCAAATCACATTCGTCAAAAAAGATTACATCAACACTGATCTAAATCAAAGGATAATCTGAGAATCATCATTACTTAGAGACCATATCGAAACAATACCTTTGCGAATGTGGGCAGTTTTCCCATGACGATTTGGTGGTATTGCCTTCTTTTTCTGTTGGCCTTTGAATAAGCTTCCTTTCTGGGTCATCTCTCAGTTCACTTCAGCAACTAAACTTGCCTGAAGTTTGATCCTAGCTCGCGATACTGCTCTGTTACGGCTTGTTAGCTTCTTTCGTGTAGTACTTATAATGTTGTCTGTTCCAATCTTAGGGTTTTCGAAAGCCAGCATTAGAGCCGGCCGAGATTTAATTTGAACTCCATTTTAATTTTTTTCCCCTAAATCATAAGCCCAAAACTCGGCCCGACCCAAACAATAATTAGATTTTAATCTCTAAATTCACGAAAACTAAATAATTGTTAAGTTTAAACATTTTTATTTATATTATTTGTATTTAATGATTTTATTTAAAATTTTTATTTATATAATTATTAATTATATATTTATCTTTTTTTCATGCCAATTTTACTTATTTACTCTTTAACCTGCATCATTATTTATTGTCACATATGCATTTGGGTCGGAAACAGCCTCTCTACTATATAAGGATAAGAATGACCTCTCTAAACTACGCTTTATTGCGGGACTTCAGACTGAGTGGTTGATAATGATGATATTATAATTATTTTCTTTATTAATTAAAAAATTTGTATATTTTTAAACTTCCTAAAATGCCGCATATCAGTGAAATTCTGATTGAAACGTTATTGTTATTGTTTATCTTCACGGTCATGAAATCGAAACTCTCATATTGAATTTAAGAATTTATCATTATTTAACTAAATTAAATTTGTTATTTAATTTTATGTCAATAATTTATTGATTTTCTGATTTTTAAACAAAGTCAACAATCCTTTTATGTGATTGTTTAATTTATATCAAACAAGTTACTCTTATTTCTATACCACAAGATCGACATATAAATGATAAAAATAAAGAAAATCGTTTTGCCTTTACAAATTTAATTTTAGCATTTAAAAAAGCATTTCAAATCATGAATAAATATATCGCTTCGTGTCTGGAAGTTGTGAGCCATTGAGGAAGTGCTTGATCAACGAAAGTGCTCTTAGAGGTTGATAGCTTGGAACTTGGTGCCCTGCGCCTCTCACTGTAGCAAATGTTATATCGCCTTTGTACACCTCCGTAAACCCTCCAACCTAATCAAGAACAAAACATCATAACAAAGCTTACTTTAAGCTTTTATGCTCAAAAACTGCTTTGGACAAAACACATAAGGTGGCTAAAAACGACAAGTCTCTTACCTCTCCGCCGATGTACCATGGGTGCCATTTAGTTTTGACCGGAAGGTTCATCGCCTTAAGAGAATACTCAGTCGATGTAACAGGTACCCTTCCATCGATATCTCCACTTTATGCCATAAAATGCAAATATTAAGACTCAAAATCCATTAAGTGTAGAGTTTGTTTAACTAAATTCTAATTTTTCACTGAATTAGAATTTATTTTGATTAATTCTTATGGTGGACATACAGGAGACTTTCTTGCAATCTCATTTATATTGGTGATGATTACTATAAATCTTACCTGAATATCCATACACGAAGTCCGACGGCCAAGAACTCTTGTAGTAGAGGAATAATCGTCTCAGGGCTATCTAACCAACTCACAATAACATCGCTACAAGGTTGCCAATTATGTGTGAGCTTAGTGACGTTGGCGTTCATGGCTTCCTGAACATCTGGTCGATTCAGGTAAGCAATCCCGTAGTAGTCGCTGCATGGATCGAAACTTGTCAACTGCAACACAAAAAGAGGAAGAATTAATACATTAAGTTTAACTCAAAACAGTACGTTCCAGATTTCAAGACCTTCGAAGTTGAAACAACTTACAGAACCCTTCTTGGGCTGGGAAGTGGTAGAAGGATGAGTACACAATGGAGCGTAGATGTTGTAAATGTTGACATAGAAAGTGTCTCTGTAGGTTTGGTTAAGAGCAACTGCACATTCAACAGGCTGAACAGTGGCATTAAACGAGAAGTTGCACTGGGTTTTGATGTTGTGTAGAGATTCTTCAGAAATTAGAGCGTGGGTTCGGAAGTAGTCGTACATGCCTATAGTATCTGTTTCATCGTTGATCACCGAGTTTCCAATCTGCAGAGTTTCAAGTCATACACAAATTGTAATTTCTAAAGATCGAACTCAAACCCCTTTTCAAGTTTTGAGCGAGCTTGGGTAGACTTTGATCATACTGGTCAGAGTATAACTGGACCCGTTGTTATCTCTAACGAATTTGCAATTATGAAACTGGAGTAGAGAAGTTGACGTACTAGTATTCCTTTGAGGTTGATAATGGTTTTGTTGGCCTTCTTGTTATGGTAAAGAATGGTATGAGCAAGTTGGGGTACATAATGGCCTGCATAGCTTTCCCCGGCAACATAGAACTCTCTGCCTTTGTACTCAGGAAACCGCTCCAACCAATTCTTCAGGAACACATAGTTGTCTTCAGCTGTTCTCCTGTCTCCATTAGTTTTATAATCCGACGTCGTGTTCGAGTAGGAAAACCCTACCCCAGCAGGTGACTCCAAAAACAACACATTCGCAGCTAAAACAAAGAACAACACATCACGTCAAGTTAAAAATATAATTAGAATATAATGTTTTCAAAACTATATTGGAATTTAATTAAATCGGTAAAGTAAGAAATTTAAAGTTTAAAAGATTAAATTAGTATTAAACTGATTGAATAAAATTAAAATTTTTTAAAAATAACTTAAAAAGATTATTTTTACTTATCAAAAACCTTAAAGTTTAAATAAAAAAGACCATTGAATAAAAATTAACTGGTTCATTTTAATTTATTTTAATTTATTGTTTTATAAAATTAACTAATTAAATAATAAACTGATCGATTTTTAACAGTAAAAATTATTGATTTAAATTAAACCAGAAAATTAAAAAATGAATAGAAAATTGGTCATTCAAAGTTTTCATTATTAAGATATTATTTTACATTTTGTTAAAATTTTATAATGTTAAAATTATTAAATTATATTTTAAATAAATTTAAAAAATCGAAATAATTTTATCTATGATTAAGATATAAAATATTAAATTATGAAGAAATTTTAAATTATGAAGAAATTAACCCTAAATCTTAATTAATCATAAATTTTATGAAGCAATGAAATTTAAAGAAGGATGCCATGCGAACCATAATTCCAGGAAAATCGATTTTTGTAGAGCGTTTTGCCATCGCTATGTACTCGAAATGGTCCAAGTTCTTGCATAGCTCCATATGCCAAGGATGAACAACCAGGCCCTGTTCAAAGCACATTAAAAAACTTACTGAGTAAATAATAAATTATTATTATTATTATTATTTTCTAAAAATAATTAAATAGCAATTCTAGTTAATTATAAATGACTAATTAATCTTTATAGGACAAACTCAACAGGTCTAGCATTCTAATCTTCTTGGGACTGGAGCTCTACGGTTCAACACTCGACAGGGCACATCAGTCTATGTTCTTTAGGACACCTAAAATGTTTCTTAATACTTGCAAACTTGATACATAAGTAATTGATCAGATTTGGATGTTTTAAAACATAACTTGACACGAAAGCTCTCATTAAATTATTAAAAAAACTAAAAAGTTATTGGGATAATAAATAAATATAAGAGTTGTAATACGTTTCTTGAAAATTTAATATGATATTTATAATATTTGATTTGATTATTTTATTTTATGCTCGTCTCACAGCTATGATTTTACGACAAGAGCACCGAGAAATCCTGAACCGTAGATAAATTTGGGACTGGGCCCAATTTTAAATCTAAAAAACACCGCTACATGACATGTGCTGTTTCTTGTTTCTATGTACTTTGAGAGTAACAAACGACAAACATTAACATTTTTTTTAATGATCGTTGTCGTTTAGACGCGCACGTAAATTTTTAGATTGATATAATAATCTATAAATTATATTAATCGGATATTTTGCACTAATTAAGTCCTGTACAACATGCTCAATTAAGAGAGCATAAGTAGACAATTATTAACATGCAAACTAGCTATTAACATTTTTGGATATGTTATGATATTTGGTGTTTTTAAAATCAAACTAGAGATTAAAATAAGAATAAAGAAAATTATTTTTAATTTAAAGTTTAATTGAAAATGAAGATGTTAAATAAAAATTAATTAGTTTATAAAAATCAGTCGATTAATTATAAACTGATTTTTTTAATAACAAAGAATATTAAAATAAATTGAACTGAAAAGTTAAAAATAGAATTAAAAAATTAGTTGATTCAAAATTTTCATGATTAAACTGTCATAATAGATTCGGTTTTTTAACCACTGAGATAAATTAAATCATACGATATCTCAACGATTAAGCGTGGCTCCCAGTTAATTAGCAATAATACATAAATTATTATTATTATATAAGGTGTAAAATAGCAATAAATGAAAAAGAGAGAGCCATGTGACAACTTATACAAGAACAATAACACCACGTCACCAATTCAATGGAATATTATGAGGTATGAATGTGATCATACATGTGGAAATTACAGCAGGAAGTATTTAGTAGAAATGGGAGGCAGAGACTCATGTACCAAATTATTTTGATTCCTTGGATTTAAATTCAAAAATCTAAATTTGATTTAAATGAATTTAAATATTTAAGTTTAATTGAATTAGATTTGATTTGAACAAAATTTTTAACCTATTATAGAAATAAAGTATCTTATAAATTTTATATTTTAACTTATTATTTAAATTCAAGTATTTAACTTATTAGATGGATGAGCTTTAGAGCAACTCATAAGATTTCGATTCTTGCTAAGCAGAGAGTTTTGTGCACCGAGACAATCCTTTATTTAAATTTAATTGAATTGAGTTTGATAAATCTAATTTTGATATTATAGTTTATTATATTCCCATCTTTCTTAAGTAAAGATGATATAAATCTAAATTTAATTGTTTTAAATAGCCCAATTTATGGGTTAGACTTAAGCTTATTCTAACTCGAAACTTAATTATTTTAAGTATAAAAGTATCATTTTATTTAGAATAGTTAGATTTCGAGTAGGCCTAAGCCTAAATAACTCAAGTTTGAATCTAGTTAAAAAATTACGTTATTTTATATTTTTAATTTAAAAAAATGATTATCATCTCCGTTCTTAATTACCAAATAAGTGAAAATTCAAAATATATCAAATTAATGCAACAGAAAAGAAATCGAGTACGAAAGATTCAGAGCCAGCAAAGAAACTCAGGACTAGAGACTGAGAGCAAACCCTTAAGAAACATCAAGAGCAACAATTCTCATTGTAGATGAAACTTCATCGGAAAAATATCAGAAGGGAACATACCTCCATTGAGCCAAAGAAGAAGAGGCAAAGATTCCTTGGAATGTTGAGCCTCAGCAAAATAATAGTACATTGCTCGGCCGGCAGATTTGTTCACCGTGACATAACCACCGTACTGCGAGAACCCTACTTCCGGTTGTCCAGGCAACTTCACAATTCTGTCTCTCTCTTTCAGTCCTTCTTGTGGATGCAACTTGGACTCATCCAAGTGTTCAGGTGTCTTAAAATGGCTAGTGTCGACCCCTGAAATTCTCTTCAGCGTTGAGTGGTAAAGATGGTTCAACGCTTCACCTTTCTTCTTTCCTTCGGTTTGAACCGCAAAACATGAGATCAGAATGAGTGAGGAAACAACAACAAAGCTTCTGTGTATTGCTCTCATGGTGTTCCTGGTCTTCACTCACTTAGAGATTCATGGTGGGTAGGGCTTTTATACAGGAAATACATTTCATTGTAAGGTCTATAATACCCTTAAATCACGACGGCCATGAACTGGACTTGAAGATTGATTATGTATTGTGATCTGGATCCAGCAATCTTGCTTATTAATTTGATGTCATGAAGATGAATATTTCACCATTTCTATGAGTCAAAGTTCACGGCCAAGAATTATTATTATTTTAAAGTTCTGAACGATATGATATGATACCGTAATATGTATTATATAAGGGAAATGGATTTATTATGGAACAAAAATTAGAAAATTCGAATTATTCTTTGTATCAGTCATGTTATGCCATGTGAGAATTAGAGTATAGAATGATTGGTCAGTTCATGGAACCTTCGTATGTTTCTAGCAGTAATAGAAAAAATTCAATTAATTTGGTTAGTTTAATCGTAAATGTTTTAAACTATTTAATTTTTTAGCTCGGTTTTCAAGTTTCAAGTTCGATTTACTTTAATAACTCTTGTTGTTAAAAATCGATCAATTTATTAATTAATTAGTCAGTATTCATAAATTAATAAATTATTATAAATTAAAACCAATTAATTAAATTTTATTTAACAATCTCTTTTATTTTCGAATAATCACAATATAAATATATTAAGTAAATCATAATTTGAACAATTTCTGTCTTCAATTTCAAAAATTGAAAACCTACAAAAGATTATAAACTTTAGGAAACATAAATTTATTGTTTCAAAATTACAAATTGTAATTTACTCTATAATGACAAACTATTAGACGAGGACAATAATAACAACACCTAATGAAATATTCATAATGCAAAATATGGAGAAGTTCAATATTGTACGATCATACTTTTACATAGTAGAAAGATTGTTTCCACTAAACCTACATACATTGCAAGTTATAATTACAAACTATTAGATCTAGGAATATGAATATCATTTCGTACCGGTTGGTACATATTGTATCAGTACGAAATAAAGGGTTGATTGTACCGGATATAAATACCAGTCGATACCGACTCATTTTAGATAGTACCGGTTGGTACATGCCAGTATTTAAAATACTGACCAAATATTGGTTGGTACAAGAAATTTTAAAGAATAGGGGATTTTTTTGCAAAATTTTTAAAAAAAAATTAAAATCTCCCTCCCTCTTCTCCCTCACCCTCATTTTTTCAAAGTTTTTAATCAGTTATTTTATTTTCTTTAATTTTTCTAATTAATGTGAATTTTTAATTTTGTTTTTAAAATAATAATAAATATTTTATATTAAATAAAACTTAAAATAAATTATTTTTATTCAAATTTATTTTAATATTTTATACAATATTATTAATAAAGTATTAATACAATATTTGATTGTTAAATCAAAATTTATTTGAAATTTATATATTTTAAATATATATTTAAAATTTAATTATATTTATTAATTATTATTAAATTAATTTTGTAAATTAAATTAAAATTTTGATTATTATTTATTATTATAACTTTTGGAAACAGGTTAAAAATATACAGTACAACTGTACAACATGACAATGGACTATCCTGTAATTTTAAAAAATTCAAAGATATTTAATAAATTTAAAAACTTTAAAATGGTATTTAATATTAACCGGTACCGATACAATACCATACTAAAACTCAATCCAGTACTAAATCTGATACGGCATTTGTGACATTGATTAGACCATGATTTTAATTACATATTGGCCTTTTTTAATGTTTTACATACTTTGGACAAGGTAAGAAAATAACTTTTATTTTATCTTATTTTATTCTTTATAAGTATCAGGAATGGTTAAAGAATAAACCATAGTAAAGAATAAATTAAAATAAGACAAAATATAGACAGGTCCAGTATAAGCCCAAGGTAGGTGTCTTTCTTGTCCTTGCCTAGGTCCGAGTCCGTTGGCGACCCTCCTTAGACTCAAAAGGTGGAACGCCCACCTTAGGCGCCCCTACACTTTGGCCCGACATTATGTAAGGGAGGTAAATCACGGTCTGATCCCAGCCAGCTTCTCGGAAAGGCAGTCCAGTGCTCGGTGTGCACAAGGAGTCACTACATTGGATGAACTCCCACACTGCCGCTGCTGATACTCGAACCCAAGACCTTGGACTCACTTTCCTTCCCAATACTTGCAGTCTAAAGTTTTAATATGTGAATAAATAGTTAAATTTGTCACTTTTTCTTACATATATACCTGCAATCATGCATGAAGAATCTTGTTTGTTTCTTTTTCTTTTTCTTTTTTGGATTATAGTTTGTTTTGAGCTCCTAACGGAGAATCATAGACCCAGAAGTGCTCGTAGATCCTACACAACAGGACATGGAATGGACGTTTAAAAATGAAAAGCCAATGACCATATTAAAAGGATGATGATGAATAAGAGCAGTATAACAATCCAAATTCTGGTAGTTAGGTGGTTCTTGTTCTCTGGCTCTGGACTCCGTTAAAAAAGAGTGTATATAGTATTATGTACACTACAGTACCAAGTCGGTCATGTACTATTGCTTGGCTTCATAGTCAAAATCTGCATTTTAGCTTTTATAAATAATCTTGTCACGGGTTTGTCTTTCCTATTTTCAAGTCATATTAAGATCAAAACCTTATTATGGTCGTTGTCATCGTCATTATCGACATTATCATTATCACGCTCAGTCCAAAGTCTCGCATTGAAGTACGATTTACAGAGGTCTTATAGTACATAGTCTTATTTCTATATTATAGACAGGCTATTTTTAATAGACCCACATACAGATGTGGTAGAAAAATAGTGATGCAGAATAAAAAATAATAACTGGCACACAAAAAAAGTAGATATAATTACAATATAATAATCACAAATAGTAACAATAATACCAATAGTAATTATATATATATATAATAACAATAATAATACTAATAATAAAAAATAAAAGGAAAACTAATAATAATAAGAAAATTAGTAAGTAATAAAAATAATAAAATAGCAATAAAATAAAACTAAGAGAGATAATAAATAGTTTGCCAACTAAAGGAACCTTAGTCACACATACAAAAGAAAAACACCAGAATAAAAAAAACTGACATGATTAATTTGAGCATGAGTACACCTGTATACATGCACCCGTTCTGGTCAAAGTAGAGATTTCGAGAATGGCAGGCAAGAAGATCTTTATGTCTGTTGAGAATAGAGTCTAAAAAAGTAAAGGCACTTGATTCGTAGAAGAGAATGAGAATAGGAATAGGAATGAATATAGTAAGGAATGAGAATGAAGTATAGCCAATAATGAATCTCATTCATCTAGTAATTCACAGGTATAGAGTATTACTGAAAATGGAGGAATGAAAGTGTTATCCCTGTTGATACCAAACAGAAATTTTCATTTCATACCCATAAATTTTTCTCCGTTACCCTCAAACAAGCACCCCTAAGAATTTCTAGAGTAAATTCGTATAAAACACGTTAAAAAGAATAAGATACTAACGGGAAAGAGAAAAGACTGATGAGAGAGGCATATAGCAAATCAACAAGCACCAATCCGTATTAAACACGCAAGGACTGTCCTAGGCGGCGTAGAGTTTGTGATATTTGATATTTCCAAAACCTATTACTCCCTCCGTTTCATAATAAAAGTCGTTTTAGAGAAATGCACACTTATTAAGAAAGTTAATGAAATATCTGA
>JANKOE010000004.1:646940-659780 GCA_026284465.1 Erythroxylum citrifolium
AAACACGCTGACCCACTTGTGTAAGAAATGCAGAAGATATTTTAGTACCTGTGAGCAAAGTGGAAAGATTCACCCCAGCCAAATTCATAAAAGCTAGTTGCAAGGTCGTAATACTTATTCACCTGAAATTCATATGACATGATAGTTAACCTGAACTAATCTAGGGATTTCAAGTTTGGGTAAAAGTGATTTTACTTAATCACAATTACTTCTGATGTTTTTCTCTTATCGGTTACAGAAAAACGATGGTATTTATACCGTCAGTGTTTTAAGGAAAACGACTAGCTTCCTATACAAAACGCACACACTTATTTACAGCTACAGTACTATTACAAACTACAGCAAATACAATACAACATAAATACATAGTATTCTACATAACCACTGAGCTGCACTGTTCCGCCGGACAGTCAATCAGCTCAGAATAAAATATTTTAAAAAGCATAATTCACACTTTCATTGATGATGCAACAGTTAGAAATGGTGATAACATATCCTTAAAAAGCAAACAAACAAAAAAAGTTACACTAAATAGGAAATACCCTAAATGTTAATAATTATGTTCAGGCTATATTCATCAAAAGATCATTGTAAGTTATACTGTAATATCCTTGAGAAGCAAAGATGAAGTTACAAATATAAAACTCATCTTTCGTTTTCAATTGCTAGTTTAACACTAGAACCTGAGACATCATTTTGCTACAGTTACATAAGAGAGTGAAACATTGTGTTGGTCGTAGCGAAACCAGAATTATGCGATGCAATTTAATTGCTAGAATGAGTCAGTAAAGTCAATTTATGGAAAGAAAATTAACTATGCTTACCATGTCTGTGTAGTTAGCTTTTCTCTCTTCCTCAGCACCTCCATAGTGAACATGATACTTCTCATACCTGAACCATTAAAATTTACGTTCATAAAAAATTCAACATTGAACACCTCAGAGATAATAAGGTTGTTGATCCCGATCACAATTTGCAGACATTTCTTTTAAAAGAAAGAGAAAATAAATGAAATAGTTAAACAAACTGAGAAAGAAAAGAAGTCTTTTTTGGAAAAATGAAATTTAAAGAACGATGAAACACCCAAGAAAAAGGTATGTCAGCACTGTTGCTCAATGTTTAATACATATCCTACCCATTATTCACAACACTCGTTCGTTAAAGAAGATGATACAAATCATGAACAGTACATTTCTTTTGTAATGACATTTACTCGACTTTTGTTCTATTTTAATGAGAAAATAACAGGTTAACCTTTGGTCCAATACTTTTAAAATCAAGGTACCGCGAAAAAGTCAAAATGTCCAAATTGCTGTCTAGCATCGTGATTATGGTGGGTCCATATTAGTACTATTATTAGGACCATTTGTGATCTAATGTTCCCGTCTACAACAGCTACCAATCAGGATTCCCTTTCAACTGGACGTCTACATGCCTGGCATTTAAAAAAATATATCGCCTTGGCAACGCTTGTGGGGCTAATTTTTTATTATATAATTCTGATAAATCCGATCCCACATCACATGTTCAAAGGATGATAAATCTGACAACGTGTGACTTTCGATGGGAATCTTTGTACAGTAATCGGTATAATTATGTTAAGGACATTCTCTTTAAAAATAGAAAATAAAGAGCATGAAATTCCAATTCATTATCTCTAACCAAAGGCAGCATGAAATTCCAATTCATTATCTCTAACCAAAGGCAGAGACGGCAAGCAAGTTTATCCATTTTTCAGATGTGTTATGTGGACCAAACAACCCCACCCATTCAATTTCATCTATCAGAAAAAGAGAAAAGTCTTCTATTTTCCTAGATATCATTCTAATTCATTTTCCTATAAATCAAGAGATAAAAAGAATCTACAGCGAGAAATCCTGAAAAAGAGAGATCAACCTTTATCGAGTTAACAAAGGTAAAAGGAATCTGAGAATTAAGAGACCCGAAAGCACTGTTCACCAAACAGTAAAGACCACACTCATACAGAGAGAGGCAGACAGTGACGTTGCCTCATAGTAGCATTAAGTAGGAGCCAGATAGGCGGAAGATTCAAAGAGAATAATTGTCTACTGTGTAAAGTACTACCACACCATGCATGGAGGGGAAGGAAAACTACAGAAGATTCAAGCAGACGAAGAAGAAGACGGAAGAATCAAAACTCAAAGGCAGTTCTAGATAAAGAAGAAAAAAAATAAAACAAAAACCAGAAAAAGAGAAACGAACTTTTCAACCGCAGAAAGGACATCGTTCTTTTCAATCTTTCCGCCTAAACCAGCTGCTAGATCCAACGCTCCAGGGTTCGACATTTCGCAATTAGAGAGAAGGATTCACCGAGATCTGTATATTCAACAAAAACAACACCAAATTAAACCTAAACAAAAACAAAAACTATTCGAAGAGAATTTTTCTTATTTGCCGATTACAGGATCGTCAAGTGAGGTGTTGTAAAGAAAAATGCAGGATGATTTTAGTAGCATAAGTACGACGCAAAAGGAAAACACTTAGGATTCCCCTTGAATCTGAATGGAGACGACGAGAAAATGAAAGAGACAGCGAAAAAGGGAGAAGTAAAGCGGCAGTGACTAGAGGCTGTAGTCACTATGGAGTGTAGTTGGCATAATATAAATGTATAGCTTGAGCGCATATCTAGAATAGTGCGTATTGTCCAATTGGATGAGCGTACTTCAGAAAAGTTTCTGGGAGTAGGATTTTTGTCGATAGAAATTTTTAAAAAGAGTTTTTTCAGAAGTTATATTATACAATAGACTGTTCAGTAAAATAAGAATAAAAAGTTTTTTTAATTTTAATTATATTTTATTTTTTAATAAAATTATGTATGCATATAAATTTTATTTAAAATATATTAAATAATATGCAAAGTATAATATATTAATTATTATATAATTTTTAATTATATAAAACATAAATAAAATATATCTAACAAAATATTTTATATAGATTATAATATAAGTAAAATTAATATCAAAAATTAATATTAAAATTTATAAAAATCAAATAATATTATATAAATCTCAAAATAAATATGAAAATGTATTTGTGGATATTTTGAAAATTATGTGTAAAATATAAAAATTAAAAAAATTAAAAAATAGACTCATTAATTGATTTGTAAAATTTACTTGAAAAAGTATTTTTTTTAAGCTTCAAATTTGAACTTCTCAAAAGGTTATATTTTAGTTTCCAAAAAAGTTATTTTTATGGAAAGAGTACTTTTAAATTTTATAGTCAAACACTCAACCTTTTTAAAAAAAACTTTTACAATTATAAAAAAATCTTATTCATCCTTCAAAAGCTGAACAAAACAAGCAATTAGCCTTTTACGTCTGTCTAGAGCAAAGAAAAAGTCAAAACAAGTGGACTAGTCATCAAAATTTGCAATTAGAGTAAGTGTCGAATTTTCTAATTTCTTGTTTAAACTCAAAATAACATTTTTTTTCAAAATAATATTTTAAAAAATTTAATTTCGGGTTTAAACTCCGTATGATACTCGGCGTCGTTTTTCTAAGGACAACGAGATTCTCTGTACGTGACACGTCATACCACTCATCCCAACCCACGTGATGAGTGCTTGTTCCCGGGTCCGTCATTTGACTCGTTTTGGATTGTTGTCGTATGTTGATAAGTTGGGGCTCCGTCGATTTTTTGTGCTTGTGTTTTAATGAACAAAGGGCAATTTTTTTAACTTGGTTTTCAGATTGAACCAAATCATTGCAGCAGATGTGTACTGAGAAGATTAGTATTACTATCATTAATATTAATATTCATAATATTACTAATTTTTATATTTTATTATTAATATTTTGCATAATAGTTATTTATTATGATTTTCTTGAATATTATTATTAATATTGTTACTTTTCTTATTATTATTTTCCCACTTATTATTACTTTCATGTTATTTTATTTTTATTTATGTATTCTTTTTATAATTTTACATTTATATATATGTATATTGATGTATTTTTATTTTATTTATTTATTTATTCAAATTTTTTGTGAGCCATTTAAAAACAACCTCTTTATTAGTTAGGAGTGAGATGGCACATACTAGACTTCTTTAAACTTTACATTTAGTGAAATTTTAGTGTGTTGTTGCGTACTAAAATTGATTATAGATAATGAAAATTAAAAAAACAAATAGAATTGTCTTATATTTAGAAATATAAGTAAAACAAAAGTTACATATAAAATTAAAATTTATTATTTATTGTCTTCAAATTTTAAGTTAAAATATAATATATTTGATTATATATAAATTTACTCACGCTTAATTCAATTGTCTATAAATCTACTCATAATTAATATTGGTATCATATTTGGTTTTATCATAAATAGAGATAGTTTTGAATTTTATAAATGAAGATTCATATAATAAATTAAATAATTTTTCATTAATTATGCGTTGAGGACAAATTGACTTGATATTAATTGGTCAACAGAAAGTTAATTAACTTGAATTAATTTATTTTGAAGGAATAAATATTTCATATTAAAAAATATGTACAAGAATAAAACGAGTTGTTTATAAAAATATAATTCATAATATTAATGTTTTTGGCTATATATAAATTCGCTTAAATTTAAATCTACTTGAAATCAAAACTTACAATTTTTAACCTATCCTTCCGTCTTAGAAAAAGTTGAAGAAAAGAACAGAAAGAGACTTAATATAAGAACTTACAGGTTGTAAATTACAAACTAAGAAAATAGAGTCACCATAGATGTCAAAATGGTTGCAATTCCTCAGAGCTCATGGAAAGAGACTATTTCTTAGTTTAATGAGCTGCTGATGGTATTTACCAATCCAAAGCAGAAATTGGGTAACATCAGGAGCAGTTGCCTGTGGGAAAAATCATATGCGTTGAGTGGTATTCAATAATCAAAGTAATGCTTGTACTCCTTTTACAACATCTCCTTGATCGTTCAGTTGTCCTCGTGACGGTGGATCGATTGTTGTGAATTATACGAACCGTTATGCCTCTGCCGTCTGTTGTCCAGCGTTCACATGGCTGATACAGAAAGTTCAAAGCAGATTCTTAGTTTCGCACGGGTACGGCCACTGATGGGTTGTCCAGTCACCATAGGACTCCGACCACGCAAGCGCCAAAGTTTTCGACCAAAGAAATTATGATCCACTGCAGAAGACTCATGGGTGCTTGGACTTGCAGTCAAAATTTCAACATTTCACAGAGCTTAGGCCTAAGGCGGATATCAAAACTGATGTGGACATGGATACCATCAGCTTTGACGAAACATGACAGCATATCAAGAGCCGTGGCCTTGGATGGCAGCTTATGAAAGAACGAACTCAGACCTAAAAAAGATACAAGGAAAAGCAGCAACTGACTGACTCTGGAAAATTAGACACCGAGGTAAAAGATTGTAAAAGCTTATCTATTATTGATTGAATCATGAGTATTTAAACTCATTTGAAGATTACAAAAGCAATAATCACGGGAGAGATTTCAGTAACTGCTTACATACAAAAACAATAATCACGAGAGAGATTTCAGTAACTACTCCTAAAGATTAGTGAGTATTTACAACAGGAAAATATCTACAACTAACAGAGTTTGACTAAGTAAAGTCGAGCAAATCATGTACATGTAAGTGCACTGTTAGAGGGTGCATTGTTACGAGGAAATTAAACACATACCAGTATTCTAAAACAAAGTATTCTCAGTTTGTAGCTAGCAAGTTGTTGACGAAGTAGTGTCCAGATACAGTGGCATCTACAAAGCTGTCTCACTCACTTTAACAGCTAATAAAAAATACTATCATCTGCATAAGTAAGAATTATGATTAGAATTGAATACCTAAATGAAGTTGGAATGCAAAGTGGAAACGAGAAAACAAAATTTGGTTAAGATTTCAACGAAACAGAGTTTGAATAATGTTGGGATTTTACTGCTTATCTGTTATCTTTCAAACACAAATACTGATAAAACTTGATTAACTTTGCAGATGTAAATCTGCAGAAAATAAAGAAGACACAAGTTACTTGATAGTTTGAAACTATCTACATCTAAGGTTCCCACTTGACAGTGGTGGAGAAATCCACTAATGCAGAAAGAGATGGAACAGGTTTAAGAGTTGAGTGTTTTTCAATCTCTTGCAAGAGGCTTTCACTCTCCTAGTACCCACTGATAAGTACTCTAGCTAACTCTCAAACTTTTCTTTTTTTTTTGTTTAGTCTCTCTTTCTTGAGAATACAAAGTGAACTGAAGATATTATTTTTCTGTGTTGTGCTAATGTCTGATACATAGGCTCTGCCCTTTTATAGCTGAAGAAGAAGAATGAGGCTTTTGGATAAAACTTGCTTGAACCAGATAAACCCCATGTGCTTCTCATGTGACTCCTTATATGCTTGACAAGATGACTCTCTCGGATGTGGCTTTTGAATGAGTCAAACGATTGACATGTGCTCTTCACGTGGGTCCTCTTAAGTGACTTCTCTAGCTGCTGCGTTTTGGTATGTGCCACTTAAATGCTTGTGATCTGCTGCAGTGATGGGCGTTTCACGTTGCTCTCTGCTGCGTTTTGAGTTGTCATATAAATGCTTATGAAGTGCTGCCGTGTTGTGTGTTGATGACAGCTAAGTTTTGATTTGCCTCCCAATGCATGTAATTAGGCAGTGAAACCTTTAATGCTTCAAGCTTGTATTGAACGACAGCATATTGTGTGTTTTGTTGTCACGTGAGTTGTCTTAATCCTTGCCTTTTATTTTTCTGTCACTTTGTGAAATAACCCGGCAGCTTCTCCTTCTCTCTCTCAACTTCATCTTGTCTTCGATCCTACTTGCATTCTTGTCTAATCTGAGTTGACGTGTTGGAATACTTGTGCTTTCTGTCACAAATAAACAGGAAAAACATACCTGACCAATGTTCCGAAAGCTCTCCATCATCTAACCGGTAACGGCCTTCCCATTGAATTTTACGGCCATCAATCTTTATGTTTGGAATGCGTTCAATGATACGCCAATCTTCACCCTTGTTATTTCTGCATTTCTCTGTTAAAAAGGGACAGTTTCTAATACGTAAAGTGGTGAGGCATGAGTGTTCTGAGGCAGATACCTCAATTGTCCACAACGTCTGATCCGTAAATCCTTAAGAGAAATGATATTTTTTAGCCATTCTTCAGGTAGGGATTGTAATTCATCAATCTGCTTCAGTTTCAGACATTTCAACTTGGAGAGCCGCTGGACAATTGAGTTTGAAGAAGAAGATGGAAAAGAAAAAGTGATTGCTAATGATGGTGATGATGACGCCAAAGTTATCATGTTCATGTTTTGCAACAGTTTTGAGCTGACATTGCTCAAACTCAGTCTCTTCAAGAGATGGGAAAAGTGGCATACAAGTCAATAGAGGGCAACCAGAGATTTTCAATGTAGACAGACAAGAAAATTGTGGCAACACAGTAATTGATTCAGCCACTGCACCATTATCATCATCCTGTTTCCACCATCCCATCAGCTGAGGACACTCTTCAAGTTCAAGACTCTTTAGGGATGGAAAAAATGTTGATCTTCCTTCGCTTCCTTGACCTCTAGCACCACTGAATCTATCATCACCTTTCCTATCAATGTATTCCAACTCAGGAAATCGGCAGATCATTAAATACTTCAGGGAAGGGATTAAACTCAATTGTGGTAATTTTTTACAATTAGGACAACCAACTAAAGATAGATCCACAAGATTTGTGAGTGATGAGAACCAAGCAGGAAATTTTAAGCCTCCATAACCACCAATATACAGTTTTTTGATGTTTGGATGCGGCTGGAGGCTTTCCAATGACAATTCCTGGTTATCTGTTTCAAAACGGTTGCCACCAAAACTTGAGCCCCAACATAAGCTCAATGATTGGAGATGCTGCTTCTCTTTTAAGTTAGCAGCTTCACATTCTAAGCGGGGATTTCTAAGGAAACACAATCTTTGAATTTGCAGGGAACCTGTCAAACCGTTAAGACGATTCAATTCATCAAGCCCACCGACTTTTTTCTGAATAGAGTTTTCTGCTATCACAAAGTTTGTTAATGTCTGGAGAGAAGTCAATTTTCCAATCCCATGGGGCATATGGGTTAACTTATGACACATGGAACAATCCAAATGCCTGAGATTAAGCAGCTTTGTAATACCAATTGGCAATTCCTTAAGCTCATGGCATAAGTGGAGTTTAAGCACTTGCAAATTTTGTAGACGACATATAGAACTTGGAAGGACTGAAAGTCTGGAATGAGAAAAATCAAGATATCTTAAATGTTTCAACTCTTTAATAGAATCTGACACTTCCTCAACTCCAGTCATATTTAAATCGAACACTCGCAAATGCCTAAAGTTGGAAAAAATAGTTTCCCACGCTGACTTAGGAAGCAACTTTTTACAATGCCAGGATGATTGTATTGGCAAAAGAAATGTCCGCAAACTCAAAGCATTATAAAAGTGAGGCGGAACTTGCCATGACGAATCTATATTGAAGTTAAATGATACATGACGGGTTTTCTCCCCTACTTTATCAACATTTGGGTTTGATAAGGTGCTCTCTGATCCTGCTACTAAAGTTGCGAGGTCGTGCATCAAGTCATGCATTTTACAACTTTTTATACTTTCTTTTCGATTGTATTTCACTTCTTGGAAAAAAGACCTCCATAGTAAGTCCTTGAAATATTCAAGGCCTAATTTTTCTAGACACTGACTGGTGTTTGATGACTTAACAAACCCTTGTGCAATCCAAAGTTGAACCAATATTTCTAAATCGAGTTCATGATCTTTAGGAAACAAGCTATTATATGCAAAACAATGCTTTAAATGCGGGGGAAGATTTTTATAACTCAACTGAAGTGTAGGTAAAATGTCATTTTCATCTTGGGATATCTTAGAAAATTCATTTTCCATGAAAGGTAACCACTCTGTTTCCGGATTTTTGAAGTACAATAGGCTTCCTATTGTCTTTATTGCAAGAGGGACTCCAACAAATTTTTGTACAATCTCCTTCCAATTTGTAGCAGGTTCCTACTGTAAGTTTTCGGTTCTTGCCCTTTACCTTTCGTATCAAAGCTTCAGTGTAGAAATCGTCAAGCAAGTCATCGGCATCGTACACAACATCTTGTAGCTTTCGAAGCCAATCTTTGATCTGAAAGTCGTGTGTCTGGCGCTGTTCTGAATCAAGTAGCACAGCTTGGATAGTAGAAGCTGTGTTCTCGAGCTTCTTAAGCTCATCGTTGACACCCCACCAAATTCCAATCTGTTGTAAAGCTCCTGAACCCAGTATCTTTATCATTTCATTTGCAACATTATAGAGTATAGCTTCTGCCATTTTCCTCTGCAGTACCAACAGAAACAAAACAAGGACAGAAAAAACAAGAAAAAAGTAGATGTATAACAATATAAACGATTAAATTAGCAGGAGATATGACTGTGGAGTCAATATACTAGGTAGGGATTGTGCTTGGTGGACAAGAATCTAATACTTGGGATAGTTGCGAGAGTTGAGGAGTCGATGCTTATATTTGCAGATTGCTTGTGCGTTAGCGTTGGGTGCTACAAGCGGAACATTAAACAAATGTAATCTGCAAAACTTTATACCACCGACTGATTGAGGTTAGAAAAATAAATAAATAAGTAAGAAGTGACAAAAGATGTAATAAGATAAAAACTGGCTCAAACTTTATTTCATGAATTCCTACTCTATATATAGAATAGTTTGTTGTAATAGAACTGTAAAAGAAAGATTCGGAAATATCTTAAGGAAAATAAAAAAGAGAGTGAAGTGGATCAAAAAATAATAATAAATTTGGACCGAAGAGAGTGGACTGGACTATTAGTCCAGGACCATTATCTCAAGTCCCAAAAGCTAAACAAAGCCCTTTGACCCATCAAAAATCCTTTGACCATCGTATTTGTCTGGTTAGGTTTAGATCACTCTTCAGTTCTCTTTACAAGAAGAACAAAACCGGACTCAGCGTCTTTTTCTCTGACAACAATGAGATTCTTTGTGCTGGACACGTCATGCAACTCATACCAATTAGAACGTCGATTGGTTGTTGTCACGGGTTGGTCAGTTTGCATTGTTGTCTTATACAGAGATGGCAATTGAGTTCGAGCCTTACCTTACGTGGGCCGGATTGATCAAGCCTTGGATTGCCTAGATCAATCCGTCTCGAGGCTTGATATATATAAACAAAATGACATTATCTTTTATATTTTAATTTCAAAACAAGTTTAGTTTTGATAAAGCTTAAGCTCAGGTTTGCCATCTTGGACCCAACCAAGCATCGAAATCTACCTACAACAACAATCCGGGTTTGATCCTGACTCAATCTATTGCTAGCTGTATATTAACCCTGCGTTTGGATAGTGTCCCCGTCCCGGGGACAGTGGACAAAACCTAATAATCCTGCCCCCTAAGCGTTTGCTTCATGTCCCTGCCTTTTTGTGCATGGAATTCCTGTCTTCCCCAAAAAAGGGAGGACAGGGACAACATGTCCCTGTCTCCGCAACTTAAACACATATCCTTGACTCATTTACCCTACAACTCCTCCTCCGTTTTCTTCCCCGACTCCAGCTCGCCCCGACTGCACAACGTCTTCGTCCCCGACTGCTCTTCGTCCTCGACTCCACCTAACTCCAGCTACCGTTTTCTTCCCTCTGGACCTCTTCGAATCTGTGCGTACCCAAGTCTTTCGTCGCTCCAGGGTCGGGTAAGTATTTGATTTTATGGCTTAAATATCAAATCTTCCTTGCTTGGGGTCACTGTGGAATCGCAACCACATCAGCCCAGTCGTCTTCTTCTACTCTCTGTCCCTCTGTATGATTGATATTGTGGTTGACCCGGAGACCCACATTATTCCTGGATCCAGCAATGCATGGCCACTGGGTTTATGATTTGTCTTCATGCGTGTATGGGGAGTTTGTATTAATTTTTTGAGGGGGTTTGGTTGGAGATTTTTATGCTTTGGGGAAGAAGGAGTTTTGATATGTATTGTGATGAGTGGTTGGGTTTTGTTGTATGCGACATTGGTGAGAAGAATGTTAGATCCCGTGAGTGTTTTTTGGTTGGATGAATTGTGTTGTGTTGTCTTGGTTGAGTCTTGCAAATGCACAAAATGGTTAGACGCAACTGGATCCTTTGCAATAACATAACATGTTTCTTATTATGTTTCTGTTTAGGATTCATTGGTGGTGTTGATCGGTGACAAGTTGCAATCATCTCCAAAGAGTTTCTTCGGTTCCTATGGTAGGTATTTGATATATTCTCAATTTAATCATCTGCTTGAGTTGTAATTGAGATAAATCCTTGTATTGTTGGTTGGAAGATGTTGATGTTTGTACAATTTGACATGTTGTTCAGACTTTCAGTGTAGATCTTGAAAAGAAAGCAGGCAATTTGTATGTATGTTTTGATGATGAGTGCTGTTCATTGGACCTTTGAAATGTATATAGCCATGACGTGTATATGTTTTGAAGATGAGTGCTGTGGCATGTATGTATATCTCCGAACATTCTAGGCTAAGATGATTAAAGTTTAGTGTAACATTGTAGAAGGTTACTTGGTTGTTGAAAGTGTGTGTATGATTTGGAACTTCATTCATCACTACACGTCCTGTCTAAGAAAGCCGTGTATGATTTGTATGGTTGTTTAGATTAACCCTATTGGGACAATGTGTTGTTTTGTTCAGATCGAATCATGGTTTTGGCCTGTGGAAAATCTGATAGAGTAATAATTGTCTATTATTTGGCCAATCAATCTGTCTATATATGTTTCTAAGAGTGATAACATCTACATCTGATTTTGTCTTGGATGCCATTGGTAGTTCCCAGTGATATACTTAATTTTGTCATTAATTATGTAGCTTTGGTGATAGCTATACTTGAATGTTTTCCAAACCGCATCTTGCCTTCATCTAACATACGTGTTAATGTGGAGTTTTTAGCCTCCAAATGCAAATGTTTAATTGAGTTTGGCTGTGCATTGGGTGTTAATGCACAGCGAAATAATAAAAACATTAATAAAAGCCATCAATGAGATTTGTCTCTTAAAACAAAATACAAACTCTAGCTCAATTGTAGCACTTGTTCTCATAATTACTTTAGTCTTGTATTTGTAATCTCGTAGCAGTCTTTACTTTAGTATGCCTCAATCCATTAGTTGGTGCTGCTGCCTCTTTTCTTTACTTTAGTCGCACCATCACATTGTGATTCTTTAATCAAGAACACTACACATTGAGTCAACATTTTCAAGTCCAGTGCATTCATTTAAAGTTTCGAACACGAACAACAAAGAATCAAGTGATACTACCCTACAGAGAAATAACTTTGAAACGTGCATCAAGTTTTGAAATAACAATTTACACTTGATTGCATACAGTATTTACACGTGGACTTGGTTGTGATAACAATGTACACATACTTTGCAAATAGTATTGATTTACAAACATGGATAACAGGAATCGTGAAGCGATTTTAAAGTGTTGGACATTTCTTGATGTTTAGAATGGGCAGTTGGAATTAATTAAAGTGGTAATATTGGTAGTGTTGGCTGTATACGGAAGAAAACGGAGAAGGAGTGAGAATGCATTAGGGAGAAGGGCTTTGACAATGCCAACAAGGAAAGCTACTATAAATAGGATTTTGAATGAGGGTGATAGGAATAGTCAGTGGGATTTAAGGATGAACTTACATACTTTCAATGTGTTATGTGAAATGCTTCAAGCCCATGGTGGGTTGACGAATACTGGCCATGTGCTACTTGAAGAAAAAGTTTTAATCTTCCTAAGAATATTAGCCCAAAATGAATCTAATAGAGTACTACAAGTTAGGTTGA
>JANKOE010000004.1:695624-707283 GCA_026284465.1 Erythroxylum citrifolium
AAGGCGACTTGTCGGGGCTGAAAGCGTGCAAGGCGACTTGTACAACCTACAAGGCGCCTTGTGCACGATTTGTGAAAGCGTGCAAGGCGACTTGTACAACCTACAAGGCGCCTTGTGCACGACTATCACTTACATTACTTCCTTTAAATCTAACTATATTAATTCAAATAATGCTAAACAAAATTTAGAGACATGTGATAACAGTGATGTTTTTAAAGCCAAGATCAAGCTGATTGAACTATATTTGCCAAAATCTAGAGGAGGTCTAGGCTTGGCTTCTATTAGAATGATGAATAACGTTTTCATTACTAAGAGAATTTGGAAGCTCTTTAAAGATCATAAATCATTATGGAGGCTCATATTAAACAAATACTCAACCTTAAAGATGTCATTAAGGATAAGTTAAAGTGTATTATAGACAATGGAAAAATAACCTTGTTTTGACTAGATAATTGACATCCTTTAGATCCTCTTTAAAGGTTCTTAAACTTAATAGTTGTGGCTAATGTTTTACCATAATTAAATGAAGTGACAATGATGTTGACCTACTTAGGAAGATACCCTAAAGACATATATATCAGTTTGAATCAAACCTAAGAAGCTAAAACAAATGTATGATGGAATTGATCTATTGATTATAAAGAATTAATAACCAAATTAATAAATAATTTGGATGTAACACAAAAATCTTTGATAAGTTTAAAGCTTTATAAAGAACAAAGGAAAGAAGCTTTAATGCTCTCAAAGAAAAAATATCTCAAACAAAAGAAACATGCCTAAAATAAGAATCATAAAAAATTAGGATTTTGATTTAGCATAATCATAGGCCAAGTCAAGTTGGTTATGGATAATTTAATGATATTGTTTATGACTTAACATTCTCCCATGACTAATACTATGATTTTTTCTATAATAGTGAAGTTAAGAACAATCTGAGATACATCAATGCCTGAGACCATGGATCCTTCTATAAATTTGTGAAATTGAACATAGTCTTAACCACATTCTTGTTGAAGATTGTGTTTAACTAAAGATAAGTGTTTGCCTTTAAACTTCCTTTAACTCTAGCTCTTATGATTGTCCCAAACTTGTATGGAATGGATCTCTTATTTTAATATGGTCATGCTCACATTATATCCCCACTCTTTAAAGGTTTGTCTTTAAATGTTCAGCTATATTAAAAGGAAAGCAAGCATAGTTGTAAAAAAAGTACGATTATAGATTGGTTATTATAAAGAAGCCTCTTGCTATTCTTCCTTTTATTTTTTTTCATTCTTCTTGTCTTCGATCTCTCTTTTCAATCTCAATTTGTCTTCATATAACTACTTAGGTGTTAAAGGTACAATAGTAATGAATTTATTGTTTATAACAAATGAATACCTATTTGCAATGCCAACTTTTATGGCCCTTCTATTGAATTTCCAAGGTTTAGTAGGCATAGGCCACATAACACATAACATTCTATCATAGAATCTACCACCCAAGAAAGAAATAAACACTTGTTTAGTGACCTTAACCTCACCACATTCAATTAGTCATTGAAGATTGTACGGCTTTGTATGCTTCACAGTAGGCAAACTCAATTTCTTTACGAAGATAATGCTAGCTATATTAGTATGAGTCCCTTCAACAATATTCATAATATTTACCTTGTTATAACTGTAACATCTATTATAGATTTTTTTCCCCTTTGTGGATCTAGATCATTCTCTTCAATTTAAAGATTTAATGCTCTTATAGTAATAAACATCTTGCCTTTAATGGCATACTTAACACCTTTATCACTAACATCTTTAAATATTGGCTTAGATTCATTTTCTTTAGAATCATTTGCATTTTTCACCCCTCCATCATCCTTCATGATGATAATCCTCTTCTTTGGTTATTAGGATGTGATATAACATATTCCTAAATAATTAAAAATATTTAATACATCTATTTTGGGAGGGTTTTTACATGTGCTTTAATTATAGACATCATCTTGCTTCAAACAAATCTTTATCATCCTTTTTCCAATCAAGAATCCAAAAATCACTAGTACTAGTGGAGTAATTAGATATTCTTTAGTGTTTCATATAGCTACATACACCATCTCTTCCAACTTTAAATAATGTTAAACTCTACTATATTAGCCAGAACTCTATTCATCATACTTAAGAATCTTATTGTAGTCATTTTTCTATCCTCCTCTACATTTTCTTATATTATGACTACTTCCAACTCCTTATGATATTCTTTCACACTCTTTGAACTTTGGGTAAGAATTTGTAACCTATGATACAAATCCATGCAATAATGATTTGGAAAAAACTCTCTTCCTCATAAGAGCCTTTAATTTATTCCAAGTCATTTATGATTTCTTCTCATATTAGTAATTATTTGATCCCACTAAATTATTTTATAATCATTAAATTCTACAACTGCCAGCTTAATCTTTTTCTCCTCTAAGTAACCACGGAATTCAAAGATCAATTATATTTATGTCTCTTACTCTAAAAAAGCTTTAAGATCATTTCTATACTTAAAAAGAATTTATGTTTTCCTTCTCGAACTTATGTTCCCTCTTGTGCTACCAGTTATGCCTAACTCCTCTTCGAGTTCTAAACCTAACCCTTCAACCTCAAAGGCTAAATCAAGGCCATTAGCTTTAAGTGCATCATTATTCTTATTAGCCTCTTATAGAACTATTAAGTTATGCCTCGTATACCTCCCATCATTATAAACTCAGTGATGTCGTCTCCCTGTTAATTCAAAATTTTACTGTAATTGCTTCTCTACCATATTTGTAACCTTAACATACATCATATTCATTCTCTTATCTTGTTATTGCATACCCTATATAAAGGAAGAGTTCTCTTTCATTCTCCTTCATGATGAAATTCCTTTCGAAGATATATTTAATATCTTGTAAGAAAAGTTAGTAAAAACATTTTCCTCGTACGTTCTCTAATGTGTTTATTCTCAAGGATGACAAACTACTCATATTTTTTTCCTTCATAAGTTATTTAAAGAACTAAACAAACTCAACTAAGAATTTAACATTGTGAATTTTTGAAAAAAACATAAGAAGTTTTGGTCAATATGAGATAACTCACAAGTTAAGCAAAGAATATGGAAATTAAGTAAATCACAAAAGATTAGAAAGAATTTGAAATTATATTTGGAAATGATTTCTTAAAGTAACAGTTCTTTCATTATTTTATTTTATTTCTTTTTATAACCATATGAAAATTTGATAGGAATGGAAAAAGAAAGGAATTGAAAAAAGAGGAAATCCTAACACAAAAGTGGAGATAGGTAAACCTTAAAAATAAAAAGATAATGGAATTTAAATTTTTTATCCAAACTTTAAAAATAAGTAAACTACGTAAGAAAAAAAAAGAATTATAAGGAATACAATTTTCTTTGCCTTTTTTAAGCAATATAACATAATTTGAACAATAAAAAAATGAAAAGGATAGCCTTACATGATTTAGAATTAAGCTCTGATACCAACTGATATGAACCTATCTAGGAATATACCCTAAAGACCATAAACATATTTGAATCAAACCTAAGAAACCTAAAATAAATGTATAAAAGAATTAACTTAGATACTATAATGAACCAAATTCAAAGTATATAAACGTTAAACAAAAGGAATTCTTTGATAACTCTAAAGTTTTATGAAGAACAAGGCAAAGAAGCTTCGAAGTTCTCAAAAAATAAATATCTCAAAACTGTCTCAAATTGAAAGAATGTTGCCTTAAATACAAAATTTAAAAAAATAGAATTTTAATTCAGCATAGCCTGGGACATGACCATGGATTAGGCTATGTTGGTTACAAATATGTTGATGCTAATGACTGTAATCTAATACATGTCCATACTAAGACTGTGGATCTTCTTATAATTATGTTATATTAGGCATAGTCTAAGGCATAATCGTGCCTCAAATTATGGCTTTACTTGTAACTTTGTCAAGTTAGACACGATTTGGGTCACATTTATACTGAAGATTATCTTCAATAAAAGATAAATATTTGCCTCCAAGATTTCTTTAATTTTAGCTCTTATGATTGCTGCAAGCATACATACAATAGATTCCCTATTTTGGGTTAGTTATGCTTGTATTAGGAAGCTGATGTGTGCTTAATTAATTGTACATGTGCTTTATAACACTTAGTGATTAATTCTATGAAATACTTAAGATACTCAATTTGGTTCATATTTGGTTTTAGGTATAAGTTGGAAGCAGAAGAGCTAAAATGAGTTAAAAGCACGTTCTTTGAGACATCCTCTTAATGTTCAAACTCATTTGTCTTTATGGAATTATAAGGAGATGGATTAGGATGAATATAGGACAATAAAATGCAAGAAAATGAAGAATTCAACATGATATGCAAGATGCATAGCTATGTATAATCACGAAATGAGTGTTTTTGTGAGATATAATTTCATGCACAACTATGTGTCCAACTGTGCATCTTCCCAAAAACCTAATTTTTGCTATAGACATTTAAGCAGCCAAACATAACATCAATCATTTTT
This sequence comes from Erythroxylum citrifolium, assembly GCA_026284465.1. Classification (NCBI taxonomy): domain Eukaryota; kingdom Viridiplantae; phylum Streptophyta; class Magnoliopsida; order Malpighiales; family Erythroxylaceae; genus Erythroxylum; species Erythroxylum citrifolium. Next base: position 700,155 of record JANKOE010000004.1, read on the forward strand.
GGAACAAGAAAGGAAGCATAACACTTACTTCTTTGAGATCCATGAAGGAATAATCTTTCCTCCTTTCTATTCGAAGGGGAAATCAAAGCCAAAGATCCCAATTTTGCATCTCTTCATTGTGTATTGTTGACTCTCTCTCTCTTTGGAGATTGTTTATGTTATTTTTTGCTTATAAATATAAACCTTTTCCAGAATCTTTAATAAAATACATAATAATTATGCTTTCGATTCATCTGTGGTAAACTAATGGTGTTAAATGATTAGGGATAACATAACATAGGTTAAATAACCCAAGCTTATGTGGTTGTTGTCTAGATTATTCTGTTTTCCTAGTTTATATTGTGGCTTTCCTACTAAATCTAGAGAGCTTATTCTAGGTTGTTCGATATCTAGGTTTAGTGAAAGAGCTTATTTTGATTAAACAAGATTTAAGAGGGAACAACCTCTTTATTAGTTAGAGGTAAGATGCGTAAGACTAGACCTTCCCAAATCCCACGTCTCAGTAGGATTTCTACTGGGTGTTTTTGTAAGATCTAAGGAAAAATTGGAGTTAACAAAGCTTATTGTTATTCTACGATTAATAGTTTCTGAGATAGGTGTGAAAATAACAAGACAATGGAGTATGTTTATTTGTGTATAGGCCGAGATTGAACCAAGAACCAAAATTTAAACGCATTCATCAATTTTGTCGATATTCAATTGTTTGAATTGATTTGTTTTCATTAATTTAATTTTAATTTATTTTCTTGATTGCATCCAACCAAACCCTTATATCCCAAACACCGATTCTTTTCATTACAAAAGCTTCATGTACACTCCCTATGGATACAATCCCTACTCATTACTGCTGTAAATCTTAATGTGCAAAGTTAGGTTTTATGTTTTGGTGCATTTTACATGCATCAGAAGCTATCATATAAGGTTAATCTTAGAATTGACCTATGAAACTCCTAACTTATTCTCCCAACTCAACCATAGAGGAATTGGCTATTTGTTGAGGCACCTCTCTCTCAAATTCACTAATAAGTCATATATAGAAATATAAATTGGGTTACCACTACACAATCTCTTAGCAAAACTTGGTTTGGTTTCATAATAATCTCCCAAAATCCTCTTTCATTCTTTTGTTAACTATTAAACAAAGGCTTTAAACCAAATATAGAATCAAGTTAATGATTTAACATGTCACAATGTTTTTTTTAACTATCAGTATTCATCTTTGTTATGGAACAAAATTTAGATTATATGTAATATATAGTCTTAAGCAATTCAATAGTTTAACATTATGGATGGATAGGTAAGGTTCATCTTAACACTTAGGGTGACTTTACTTTATTTAAGATATCTCTTATTGACACCACATTACATGAAATATGCAAATATTTTACTATATCTTCCATGCAAAATACCATAATTTGATTGATTTTATATTGTGTCTTAAGTAATTATAGAGAATTTCACTAAGAAATAAAATTAACCAAGAATAGGAGGAGGTATAAGAAAGATTATAAAGAAAAAGCAAATTTGGCTTAAATAGCTTAACATATGCCCATATGCCAAAGCATGTTCCACATTGAACAGAAATAAATGGTTGAAAGATTAAACACATCTATGTGCTAAGGCATGTTCTCTAATAGAAATTTGGTGAACAAAAACAACCATTTATATAACCAATTGAAAGCCTATATGATGGTGAGAGCTCGTGTGGCATGATGAGAAGAAATAATATTAAACATAGTCTTGAATACAAGTGTGTTAAAGCTCGTGTTCCACTATAGAAAGTTTGCATAGAGATAATATGATACAAGGTCATTTCTTATATCATGTTCTTAATTGAAAAGCCTTTTTAAAAAGACATAAAACCTTTTAAAAAGAAGTTTTAATTTAGTTTTACATCTTTTCATTTTGTAATAAGGATTAGAGTTATTAATAGAAAAAGAGCATTAGAGTACACATCTTGCAACCTCCTTCAATAAGATCAAAGATCAAGAATCATTCCAATGCAACAAATACATAAATATAGGCTTTATTCCCAATTATGGAATTGGATAGTCATTTATACACAGCCTCCAAAAATCCTTCATCATTTTATAGGATAGTATTAAATCTAAGAGGCTATTTTTTTCTATATTTGGTAAACGTACCTTTTATGACTATAGGGTAGTAGTAGTAATAGAATATGGGATTCATAAAGGTAGCTTTCCTCTCATTGAATCTAGTCAATCAATCCTCATTCACCAATGGCTTATCAAGTTTTTTTTTGCTTATACTCCATGTTTACTTCTATTTGTTACACTTAATTTCTCTACATATTTTTGGCAATCCACTTTGAAGTTAACATATATTGCCTAAAGCTTGCGAGGTACAACGAGTACTATTAAAATCTCCTAAAATTATCCAGGAGTCTTTATTAATAAATTGAATATCAATGAGTTTACTCAATAACACTTATCTTTGAAATGAAAAGATAGATCTATACACAAAGGATACGATTACTCTCAGACATTCCTGATAAAATCATACCTTTAGATGCATCAACTAATCACTTACTTGTAGAATATTGGCTTTAACTTGTTTAGGTCAAAGAAAATCGCTATTCTTCCATAGTAATGGTATTGGTGATTAGATAAAAAATTCCGGTGCTTGCTTGAGAATTTCAACTTCATCATATACTCCTACTTAAGCTTATATTCCAAAAAACCCCATCAGCATAAGTTTATTTTCTAAAATAAAGTCTTTTAAGGATTGCTATTTCTTGGGGCAATTTATGTCCTTCACATTCAAAGCCACTATAGACATTTAAAGGAGTTTTAGATGGATCCCTTAGATCTTCTTCTCCTCCACGATTTCCTCTTGCTATTTTTCCTAAACTCCATGTCGGGCATATCCAAGTTGCCTTTATACAAATTACAAGTATCTATCCTGACTAGAAGTTTAATTGTTCCCATCCAATACACTTTTAGTCTCAAATATTACCTTTTCTAAGGGATTGCTTTGTCTAGTTAATTCTCCCTCCTTATTCACTCCATGTTTATGTATAACCAGGCTAGATTCTTGGTTTTCATTGATTGCACTAATTATTTTAGGCTCTAAATTCCCCTTCAATCAAGTGTCTTAGTTCACGGAGCTCAGATTACATTGTTCCTCAATCATTTTCCCACTAAGTACTTCCTTGTTATCATTTGTAGCTTTTTTTTAACCTAAAGGCTTATCAACTCATCATTATCTCCTTTAGCAAACTTTCTACATATGGTTCTCATCCACTTACCTTGTCAGTGTAAGTTTCTATTGGCATGAAACTTTAATAGAATCCTTAAATAATGTTCCATCTTCTCTAAGCCTTGTTGATATTCTGATATCCAATAATTTATTACTTAATTCCATATTGACATACAATCTAGCATACCCAATCGTTTTCTTCATTATTATGGTTTCATCTATATAGATTAGGATTCCAAAGAAACTAGCTAATGCACTAAGCTCTTTTGTAGACTAATACTATATTATTATTTTTGATAGATTCCAAGCTTACACTTGGTCATCTCTAACTTTATAGGAAGATATGCAAGTTTTGGATGTGTTATAAACCAACTTTGAGGATTTCCTTAGTTCTTGGTATTAATACTTCATTTAAACCTTTCCCTTTCCAATTCTTGTGAGGCTGATTATTAATTATTGGAAATGGTGGTCTTCTACTAAGGCAAAAACCATCCAGAGATGAAGAACAACTTTTGGCCCCTTATTTCAACATGTTCAAGCTATAGGAGACTACCAAGACATCATCAAAGGTAATGGCCAGTAGTACTAAAGGACAATTTGGAATTCTCTCTTGTCACTTATTTCTAATTCAGACATGTGCTTATAGGGCTGAGATTGGAAGCATTAGCCACTTCCTTCTACGGTCCTCATTTGGTGGAACTTTATGGGGACTGTTTGAAGTGAGGGGTGGATCATATAATAGTTTTAAAGTGAATTTACCAGGTCCAGACACCACTTTGACTTTAGCAAGAAAAAGGCAAGGTGATCCCATGTCACCCACGCTTTTTCTCCTTGGCTTGGAATATCTATCTCGGTTGTTAAAATTCAAGACGGCTTCTCCCCAGTCTCACTTCCATCCGAAGTGTAAAAATTAAAGCTCTCCCACATTGCTTTTGCGGATGATTTGATGCTTTTTAGCCGCGCTGACCGCCCATCTTTATGCATCCTTGCTGAAGCTTTGCATGACCTAGAATATGTGGCAGGTTTAAAAATGAGTATTGCGAAGTCTTCCATTTATATTGCAGGTGTTCATGGCTATGAAAAAGAATGCCTTAGACAGATTGTTGAATACCCTTTCGGCGAGTTTCTTGTTTGCTATCTTGGTGTCCCCCTCGCTCATATGAGAGTGTCAGTGGCCCAGTTTTCGGTACTCCTTGATAAGGTTGAAAGCTATCTAACGATGTGGAAGGGGCGCTCCCTTTCTTATGCAGGGCGCACTGAGCTGATCAACTCTGTTATCCAAGGGGTTCTTGTCTTTTGGTTACAATCCTTTTCTCTCCTTATAACTATTCTGGATCGGATTGTGGCTATTTGCCGGCTCTTCCTTTGGGGAGGGAATCATTTCCGCGTGGCTTGGGATACGGTTTGCTCACCTAAGGAGGAGGGTAGTTTGGGTCTAAAAAATGGCAAAATATGGAATAATGCACTTTTGGCAAAAGTCCTATGGAATATTCATGCAAAGGAGGATTCAATGTGGGTCCGTTGGGTCCATAAAGAGTACTTACATGGGCAATCCATATGGGAATGACAGCCCCATAGTCGGGACTCACAACTAATGAAAAAATTGGGGAATATCCGAGATATGTTGGTGAACAAATGTGGAGGTATAGCGGAAGCTATTAGACAAGTGCATCTCACTTGTATCCATGATCGCCCCTCCTCTCAAAAACTCTATGACTTACTACGGGTTACCCACTGCTGTAAGCCATGGATGGCTTTTATCTGGAAACAATACATCCCGCCTAAGTTCTCATTCATTGTTTGGCTAAGTGCCTGCGGTCGCCTTCCGACGAAGGATAATTTGCATTTTCTGGACATTGATAAAACTTGTGGTTTTTGTAGGTCGGTTGAGGAGACTATCACACACTTATTTTTTGCATGTCCGATCACTAGTAAGATTTGGCGCTCCATTTGTAGCTAGCTGGATGTCCCTCGGTCTATGACTACGTTGCCTAGTGCCTTGAAATGGATCCGAAAGGATTACCCCGGGGCCTTCATCAAGAGTAAAGCGATTCGACTTGCCCTCATGACCACTGTTTACACAATTTGGAAATACCGTAACTTGATTCAATTTGAGGGTGCACGGGTTTTATGGACAGATATAGTGGAAAAAATTAAAACATCTATGTATTGCGTCTTGTATAGGCTTTACCCGTCTGAACTCATCTGTTTTTAATTTCTGGCCCTTGGTTGTTGGCTGAATGTGTTTCTTTGGCCATAGGGATGTGTGTTGCTGGTGTTCTTGTGTTTTGGGTTTTGAATGCTGGTGATCTCTTGCTTTTCTGCTGGGTTAAACAACATGGGGAAACTCATTGGTTTCCAATTGTAGTTTGTCCTGGGTTGTGCTGAACTTGTGTAGGACTGCGGGTTTCTGGATGTATTTGGGACTGGTCTGCTGGCGTTTCTACAGGTTTTATTGGCTTGGGAATGGATGATATCGATCCCATCTGCTTGGTTTTTTATAGGATTTCCCATTGCTAACCTGATTTGGATTAGGTTGTTCTGTTGTGGGATTGAGTTTTATGATAACTCGTGGCTCAGTTTTTGTTGGGGGTTTTCGGTTCCTCTTGGAATGGGCTTGATTGTTTCCCTTTCCATCTGATTTTTGACTGGGGTATGCCCCGGAGTTGATGTATAAATGTTTTGACATTTTGTCATTGATGAATACAATTTTTACCATTCATAAAAAAAGAAGAAGAAAAAGGCAAGGTGAAAAAGGTAGGAAGGTGACAGGTTTAAAAAAATGTTTCAAAAACTATAATAAGAGGTAATTTTAAAAAAAACTATAATAAAGAGGCACACAGGAAAGTCAAGGTTAAAAGGATAAAAACGTCTTTAAAATGGTTGCGGTTAGAGCTCAGAAGAGACAAATAAGTAAAAGTAGGATAAAGCAAATTGAAGGAAAGTTTTTTTTTTTTTTACAAAGGAAAAAACACACAAATACAAACTAGGCAATTAAACGAGGAAACAAAATTTTAACAATATCCTCAAAGATGATATGAAGACAACCCAACGGAAGGATTTGAAAAGTAGTGTAACCAATTCCAAAAGAATAGGCATAATTTGCGCGCCAATCCGCAGAGTCCGGATCACCTGTCTACTTCTACTCTGTCCAACTCTGTCAAGGGAAAAAAACGTCGTTGTTTTACTGACTAAAATGGACAACTCTATTTAGTGCTCCAATTTTGATGGCTTTATGAGCCAAGCCATTGCCGCTAGTGAGACACCCAACTTTTGATGACTTATTTTCTTGTGCTTCTAGGATAGTATAATACAATAATATTAATCAAATTAATCAAATTTTAAATTAATTAATTTTTTATAATTTATAAAAATAATTAAACAAATTTAATAAATTATCAAATTTTGAAAATTATATTTTTTATTTAAAAATTAAATTGTGTCACGAAAAATCATATTTTAAAAATTAATCTTTTATCTGAAAACTTTTATTTACAAATTAAGATTAAAATAATAAAAAAGTCAAAATATGTGTCACAAATAAAATCAATTTTTAATTTTTAATTGTATGATAAAAGTTTTATTTAAAAATTAAATTTTACATAATAATAAAAATCAAAATATGTGTGTGACACAAATGAAAGCTATTTTTAAAATTTAATTTTTATCTTAAAATTTTATTTAAAATGTGACACATTTTGTTTTTTAGTATTTAATTTTAATTTTTACACATTTTGTTTTTAATTTTAATTTTATTTATTTTAAAGATAAAAATTAAAATTAAAATAATAAAAACAAAATATGTCACATTTTAAATAAAATTTTAAGATAAAAATTAAAGAAACATAACGTTTTTATTATTTATTATAATATAATAAATAATAATAATTCTGTAAATAATTTATAAATT
>JANKOE010000004.1:824894-838245 GCA_026284465.1 Erythroxylum citrifolium
GATGAGTACGGTTTCGGGTTGGTTGCCGGTGGACTTGCCGATGGGAGTATTGACATTTGGAACCCTTTGGCCTTGATTCGGTGATTAGTTATTCACTCTTAACGGTTTATTCGAATTTGGTTGCAGTCAATTCACTAATTTTAGCTGAATAGGGCTGAGATTGAAAAAATGTGCGTTGATAACGGTAAGGGAGGTTAAGCAAATTGGTCGACTTGCTTCTATTTTAAATTCATTGAACTACTTGTGTTCTTTTGATCATACGTAACATTTTACGTAAGTCCTAATAGTTTACTATTGTGCGAGCGATTTGTCCGTCTTCGTTGGTTAATTTCCGTGGAAGAACTGGGATTGCCATTTGCTGTGAATTTTTTTTTCTTCTATTAGATTGCAGTTGATTTACGACATTGGTTTCTTTCTAAGACTTATGACTTTGTGTTCATACTGCATTTTCTCTCTGAATTTTCCCTCAACAACATCAAGTCTACTTTTGGACCCTCATTTAAGTCTTCAAAAATTACATTGACATTGTGTTCTGTTTTAGTTGTGATTGGAATAGAAGTGTAATAAAGGTGCTTAATCAGGTTAACTGTAGATACTCTTGCTCTTGAAATGGAAGAGATTTTAAAAATAACAGAAAACTTGATTCTACCATCACTGTATTTCATGATATCGGTTTTGTGCTCGCTTTTTCCTTAATGAAACTCTAGTAACATCTAGTACCACCTTTTTGCTAGTTCTGAGGCAAGCGAAGATGCTCGCATTGCTCATCTCTCAAATCATAAGGGGCCTGTAAGTTTTTTGTTTCTTCATGCATCAAGTGTAATTGATTTCATTTTTGTTAGATAAATGATGATTTGGAGGCATGCTTATTCCTCATCTCCCACTTTCAGGTGCATGGTCTTGAGTTCAATGCCATCACACCTAACTTACTGGCATCAGGTGCAGATGACGGTGAAATCTTAATCTGGGATTTATCTGCACCCAAAGCAGCTTCCCATTACCCACCGCTTAAGGTCTGATGCAAGCTGATTGCATGATATATTCACGTGTATGATCATCTTTAAAGGACTAGGTGACCTGCATCTAGTTTTTCCTGGTAAATGAAATGCCTACAGGGTGTAACTGATTTATAGAAAGATTTAAGGCAGCTAGATTTCATTCAATTAAGGCCAGAATAGGTTTCGTGAAGATGCTCTTGTATCAGTATCTCAGTGCCATAGGAAAGTATTAGAAAATTTACATTGAGAATGTTATTCCCTAGTTGAAGAAAGTTATGCTCTTGTAGAGTGTCCTTAACGAAGAGATGACTTTTCAAAATGGTTACATGCTGTTACTTCCTTAATCTCTTAATTGATGGCAGAGAGTAGTATAGAATAAACTGCATCATGATTTGGTCATCAGCTCATTTCCTACTTTTACAGATTGATTGTGAAATTGATCATCTTGATTTGTACTATTATTGATGCTGCTAGTTTGCATTGCCTTTGTTTCACCATTTTTGCTTTAAAAGGTTTCGTTAACTTGTGCCTCTGGTGCTCAGAGGTGTATTTTATAGTTTGTTTCTTTCACCATTTTTGGGCACTGAATTATGTGAAATTTTTTTCTGCAGGGCAGTGGTTCTGCTACTCAGCGTGAGATTACATATGTTTCTTGGAATAGCAAGGTCCAACATATATTGGCATCAACGTCACAAAATGGAATAACTGGTAAGGAAGCATAATGGATCACCTTCTGGTTTTGTGCAGTAGTTTTGGTTTTCATATCAAATTTTTTTGGGGTTTTGTAGCGGTTTGGGACCTAAAAAAGCAGAAGCCTGTAATAACGTAAGTTACTTGGTTGTCTTTTCTTTTTTTTTTCTTCTAAGGATCTGATAATTTATGTGTGATAGCATCATATTGTTTCTTGAAGTGGAAGCTGATTGTATATCTGTTAATAACAGTGTTGAAGATTCCATTAGGAGGCGGTGCTCTGTTTTGCAGTGGCACCCTGATATTGCCACTCAACTTATTATTGCCTCTGATGAAGACAGTTCTCCTGTTCTGAGGGTAATGATTTTGCACTTGATATTCTTTTCCCTTCTATATTTGATCTTTAGAAATTTATCAGATAAATTTTCCTGGCAGCTTTGGGATATGCGTAATGCAATGACTCCTGTGAAAGAGTTTGTGGGGCACACTAAAGGTATGGAGCAGTCTGGTTTTCTGCTGAAATATTTGGGGCTGTAAAATGATATCAAGAAACAAATTTTCGTTATGCTGTGAGTTTGTTTTTTTAGGCCTATGGAGATATCGCCACCTTTTGTTTAAACTTTTCCCTAAATTGAAGAAATAACTGATCTTCATAAGCGGTTTGGCATGCATGATTGCTCTCCCTGTTAAGCCCTGCTTTCCATATAAAAGTGATGTAGGGGATGCTGAAAAATATTTTGGTTCTTTTCCTTACTGATGTTTTGCATCAGGTGTAATTGCTATGTCATGGTGTCCCAATGACAGCTCCTATTTACTTACTTGTGCCAAGGACAATCGAACTTTTTGTTGGAACACTGTAACTGGAGAGGTATGGGATCTCAGAAGTCACACTTTCAGCTTTTGAGAATTTAAATCTTTAAGTTGAGCATTTTCTATTTATTTTTGAGGGTGTCAAAGTATCCATAAAGTTTTAAATTATTGCATAGATTGTACGTGAATTGCCTGGTGGCTCCAACTGGACCTTTGATGTACATTGGTATCCAAAGATTCCGGGAGTTATTTCGGCATCTTCTTATGATGGGAAGGTTGGCATATACAACATTGAGGTATGGATTTGTTAGTCCCCGCTAGCATTTTTTTGTTAAAACGAAAGGGGGGGGGGGCTAGTTTCTACTGTTCATGGAGCTTCTCAATATGTGAGTTTTGTTTTGACAATAATCTGAATAATACTGGCTATTGCTTTTGCATACAAGAAAAACTGAAACATCTTGTGTTGTGAATCTTACCTTTCAGGGTTGCAGTCGATATGCTACCACTGAGAATGATTTTGGTGCTGGTAATGGAGCATATTCTTGAGATTCCATCAAGTTTTAACCATATATCAATCATTTGCTGCATATTGGTTCCTGTACTTTGTTCTTTCCCTTATCTCCTTATCCTTTAAATTCAGCAACATTGAGGGCACCCAAGTGGTACAAACGCCCTGGTGGAGCATCATTTGGCTTTGGGGGAAAGCTTGTGTCTTTTCATCCTAGATCATCTGCTACAGGTGCTTCAGAGGTATGCTCCATTGGTTGGATTCCTCCAAGTTTCCTTGGTTCGAAACATTGCCATAGTTCTTAACATTCTCATTTTCTCTTTTAGGTTTATTTGCATAGCATGGTTACGGAGGATACTTTGGTGAGTAGGACATCTGAGTTTGAAACTGCAATACAAAATGGAGAGAAGTCTTCTCTGAAAGCTTTATGTGAAAAAAAGTCTCAGGAGTCAGAGTATGTAATCTGTCTGAGAATTGAGCTTTCCATTTTCTTTTGAAACCTGAATGTGAGCTCCTGCCAGTAGTCTCTTCAGATATCTGCATACATGACTTTGCTTGTGCTTGTTTAATGATTTTACAGATCAGAGGATGATAGAGAAACATGGGAGTTTCTAAAAGTTCTATTTGAAGAAGATGGGACGGCAAGAACAAAATTGCTTTCCCACCTTGGTTTTAGTCTACCTGTTGATGAAAAAGCTATACAAAATGATCTCTCTCAGGAAATGAGTGATGTTCAGCTTGATGATACCGTAGCTAATAAAGTGGGGTATGAAACAAAAAAGGAGGCACATGTCTTCTCTGCGGATGATGGCGAAGATTTCTTCAATAATCTCTCAAGCCCCAAAGTTGATTCACCTTTGAAAACTCCAGTTGATAACTCTGGTCTTGGAAATTCAGTTCCTAATTTGGAGGAAAGTAGGCAAGAAAATGGGTTGGAAGAGGTTGTGGATCCTTCCTTTGATGATGTTATTCAGCGTGCTTTGGTCGTGGGAGACTATAAAGGAGCTGTTGCTCAGTGCTTATCTGCAAACAAAATAGCTGATGCTTTAGTTATTGCTCATGTTGGTGGTACTTCTTTGTGGGAGAGTACTCGTGATCATTATCTAAAGATGAGTCGTTCTCCATACTTGAAGGTATGTTCATCACTTTACTTTCATTTTTAATGCGGTTAATCCATTTTTCATTGAAATTATGCCTCGTAACAGTTGGCTAATCAATCTTCCAATTCACTTCAGGTTGTTTCTGCAATGGTGAACAATGATCTATTCAGTCTGGTAAACACCAGGCCGCTGAAATACTGGAAAGAAACCCTTGCGCTCTTGTGTACAGTAAGTATTTTACCTCTGAAAATTGTTGAAGTGGTATACTTATAAGCCTGAAATAATCAGCTGCCTTCTTTATGGATTTATACATTCTTGTGTAAATTTTATCTGCCATTGTTTGACTACTGTGAGAAGATAATACATATCAAGATTCTTATTATGCAATTATATTCTTTTGTTTTGCCGCTGATATGGTATTCTTTTGTTTATGATTAATAATCAGTTTGCACAAAACGAGGACTGGAGTTTGTTATGCAATTCACTTGCTTCAAAATTGATGGCTGCTGGCAACACTTTGGCAGCCACCTTATGTTATATTTGCGCAGGAAACATTGATAAGACAGTTGAAATTTGGTCAAGAAGTCTGAAGATTGAGCTTGGAGGAAAATCATACGTTGACCTTCTCCAGGTAACATGTCCATTATATTAAAATTTTTAACTTTATATGATCGTTCACAAGATTTGGGACTCAATCAATCTTCATTTCATTAGGATCTGATGGAGAAGACTATTGTCCTTGCTCTGGCTAATGGCCAGAAACATTTCAGCGCATCTTTCTTCAAGCTTGTTGAAAAATATGCTGAAATTTTAGCCAGTCAGGGATTGTTATCAACTGCAATGGAGTACTTGAAACTTTTGGGATCTGATGAAATGTCTCCTGAGCTAATAATATTAAGAGATCGTATTTCCCTTTCCCTGGAACCTGGTATGTCTTGTGACAGTATATGTGCTGCTTCATAATTGGTTCTTGATTTATTGCTGTTTTCCCTTTTTATCTGATCTTGTATTAATTGAATCTGTTAGAATCCGGAAAACAACCAAGGAAAAAATATATTTGCTATAGATTTCCGTAAACGAATACAAGCTATAATCTGGTTTCGAGGACCAGAAAACCTCCAGCCTTAGGCTCACTCACACTCCACAGTATACTCAATGCCTTGCTCTTCCCATCTACTGCTTATTTATACACCGAATTCTGTTAGGAGTAACAGAATTCGGTTAGCTCCTCATATATATGTATATTTATATATTTACTATATCTGTAAATTTTATTCTAAGTGTCCTGGGTCTAACATAATCTTCATCTCCATCTCATTTTTCATGTGCATTTCTGAATCCAGTTGTTAAACATTTATGATAGGTTACTTGGGCATTTAGCCACGTTTTTTAATCCCTGAACAATCATATAAAATAACATTCAAGTGGGGTAATTCTTCATCAATTTCAATGGTGTGTGTGTAATTATTTTCTAGATCGTTGGTTTCAGTGCTATTAAGTCAAAGCCTTTGTACTGAAGATTAAGCTGCGCTTCAAGCTTATTTTTTCAAAGATTTAATATGGCATTTTTCTAAAATTTGTGCAATATTGCCTTCAAATGGGTAACAATTTACTGATTTACTGCATGCAGAGAGAGAAAAAACTCCAGCCTTTGATCAGTCCCAACAGCAGGATGAATTAATATACGGTACTGATCAATCCAGTTATGGTGTGGTCAATCCCTCTCAACATTACTATCAGGTGGTTGCTTAATTGGATCCTGATTTTAGGGCTATTTTATGAGCTGAATTCGACTTGCTTTTGGCTCCGAATGACACTTTCCTATGTCTTATCTATAATTCCCAGGAAACGGCATTGTCACAAATTCATCAAACTGTTCCTGGTAATCCATACGGTGAAAATTATCAACAACCTCTTGGTCCTTCCCATACGGGAGGATATACAGCTCCTGTGCCATATCAACCTAGCCCCCAACCATCAACATATCAGCCTTCGCCACAGCCCAATATGTTTGTTCCATCTCAGGCACCTCAGGCTCCACAGGCTCCACAGGTGCTTTGTTTATTAGGCTCCTTTTGGTGCATATGTTATAGCTAATTTATCTCCTGCATACTAGCTTTTACTCTGACTATATTTTCTATTTCAACACCGGGTAATGTGAGAAAGTGTGGCAGTTCCTTCATTATGTACTTGATTTTTTTTCAAGATGTCCATCAGAAAATTTTCTAAAATACTTGATCTCTGAATTGTTAGTATTTGCTAGATTTTGGTTGTGGTGTGTGTGATTAAGAACCACTGCAGTTATTGATGAATACTAACGTGGTTCATTTGGCACTGAAGGCAAGTTTTGCACCTCCTCAGCCTGCTCCTCAGCAAACTGTTACGACTTTTGTTCCTTCAAATGTTCCAATTCTGAGAAACGCGGAGCAATATCAGCAGCCCACATTAGGCTCTCAGTTATATCCGGTCTGTATAGCCATTATAAAGTTGGTGTGTGATAATGGCTTTCTAATGAACATGCTAAAATATTCTTTATTTGTTTCAGGGATCTGCTAATCCAGGTTTTCAACCTGCGCAGCCTCCTGTGCAAGGACCCGTTTCAGTTCAAACAGGCCCAATTCCTAGCCAGAAAATGCCGCAGGTTGTAGCACCATCCCCAGCATCTATGGGATTCAGACCCATGACAAATTCAGGTGTTGTTCAAAGACCTGGGATCAGTTCAATGCAGCCACCTACTCCTACTCAGTCGCCATCTGTACAGCCAGCTGTCACACATGCCGCTTCTCCCCCAACAGTGCAGACGGTTGATACATCAAATGTATCCGGTATTTACTAATTCCTTGTCTAAATTCAGTTTTCCACTGGAATAACATGTCCAATTTTGTGTTGATGCTACTGCTTTTCTTAGGAAAAGGTTTCTCTTCAAACTCAATTCCAAAACTTGTCTTAATTGATCAAACATTGGTGCAGTAGCTTACATTGTTATTTCTATTAGTTTTGGTGTTTCCTGTTAGTTTTGGTTTTGTCCTTATTATTATTATTATTTGTGTTGTAATATTCTTAGTGTTTTTTTTTTTGCATTTATTTTAGCTATATCTTGAGATTTGAGTATTTTTATTATTATTTCTATTTAGTGTTTTTATTTCCCCATTACTTATCTTTTCATTTATTTTCTGTTTTCTGAATTGTTTCTGTTACCCGCATCATTCGTATATTGTCTCATTTACATGTGGGTCTACCGGAAACATCCTCTTTACTATGTAGGGGTAAGGCTGCGTACTATCGGACCTCCCCAGACCCTGTTTCATTGCGGAATTTCGGACTGGGTGATGATGGTGCAGTAGCTTACATTGTATGATAAGTACTTTAGATATTGGAATATGAAATTTCCAAAAATATTGTCGCATGGTGTGGAATGCAATAACCAGTATGAGGAACTATATCCTGAATCAATTATTTTAACGATTGGACATTTTTTTTGACTGACCCATTAACATTCCGATATATTGCTTGCTGACATCTTTAGCTTGACTTGCCTGGTTTCATTCAGCTCAACATAGGCCTGTAATTTCAACTTTGACAAGACTATTTAACGAGACATCGGATGCTTTGGGAGGTTCTCGTGCAAATCCAGCCAGGAAGCGCGAAATAGAAGACAATTCAAGGAAAATAGGTGCCTTGTTCGCAAAACTTAATAGTGGGGATATTTCCAGAAACGCATCCGATAAGCTTATTCAACTGTGCCAGGCAATGGACATGAACGATTTTGGGACAGCCCTGCAAATTCAGGTATAAGGTTTGAAGGTAGATAGTTCTTTATGTATTTAAAAGTAACTTTACCTGATTTCGTGATCGTTGTATATGGTTTAGGTACTCCTTACCACAAGTGAATGGGATGAGTGTAACTTTTGGCTTGCAACCCTTAAAAGGATGATCAAAACCAGGCAGAGCGTTGGTGCAAGATCAAGTTAAGATCTGTGAACTTTCTTAGGGCATTTGATGGATAGTTTCCAGGACCACAATGAAATTACCGTTTGGTTTTAATTTTGATACTTGTAGTATTGAGAGGTAGGGTCTTGTTTTTAGTCCACCGTTGCTTTAGACATTCATTTTTTTTGGCGTGTAAGTTCCTAAAGCATTAGCAATCTACTGATGTCCCCTTTGAATACTTATATTAATTTGTTTTTCGCCCATTTGATTGCCAAAATGAACAACTTATTTGATAGTTGCGTGTATTTCGGCATGTCTGAAAATTAATGTATGGAATAAATCTCAGGGTATTTCACTAACCAACATGCGAACTTTAATGCTTGGTTATTAATTGGCCACCCAATGAGAGTTGAGGATGTAGGGGTAGCAAGGCGGGTAGCAAAGTTAGCTTGAAGTTTGATCGGGTTTGAAGTTTTTAGCCCAAGCTTGAGTCTTGGGCTTGAGTGGTTCAACGTTTAATTAGACATAACCTTGGTTGAGATTGAATTGAACGGTCTGAAATTTGATTAAAAATATTAGTTTAATTTTTAAAAATTAAAATAAAATTGCATTTATTGAAAATTTTTTAATCTTAACTGAAATTTAATTAATTTGAATTAGACTTAATAATTTTAAGTTGAACTCATCAAGTTTTTAATGTCATTTTTAATTTAAAAATGAGTTACTGCAGTTTGTTAATTATTTTTAAAATTTTATTTCAAAAAATTTTTAAATTTAAATTTGAATACTAAATTTAATAAAGTTGACGTAAAAAAAATTATTAACCGACTAAGTTTAAGAAAATTTGTTAAGCTTAATTAAGTATTAATATTTTAATTCAAATTTGATTCCACTTAAAGAATTTGATTCAATTAGAAAATTTTGATATATTAATTTTAAGTAATTGGGACGAAATTGTTCTTCTACTAGAAAAATAATTTAATTTTTGAAATAAAAATTGAAGATATCGTAGCCTGTAATTAACTAAAAGACTAGAACTGAATTCTTTTAATAGGCTTTTGTAGGATCAAATCTTCCGATACATTAACTCTATTCTAATGCAGGGGGTGACTCTGCCCAGTTTTCAGTGTGTTAATAGATGGTTCTCGATTTTCAGGGCACAAGGTAACTGATCACCTATTCTAATTTTATTCCACACCCAATATGATACGGAACACACCCAATATGATCTGTTCCATAATTGCTGTACCATTGCTGTTCCATTGTATCTGGTCCATATATTTATATCGGACCCATAAAAATATATGGACCAGATGCAATGGAACAGCATTGGCACAGCAATTACGGAACAGGTGACCCACAAAAATATGATATTGTTTTAGCATTAATTTTAACTACAAAATGACGTCATTTTAGTCGTAAAGTAGGTAAGAATAGAAAAATAGGAAAGAGGGTTTTAACCTTATTTTGTTGCCTTCCCTATCATTAACGTATGAGTCGGACTTTCTAAACCAAGAGAGAAGGGAATTAGTTATTCTGAACTCAATACACAGTCGTTTATAATAAATCAGAAGCTTCAAACAAGATAATACGCAGACCAAAAGCAGAAGGTTTACGTGAAATGCACATTGTACATATCTAACTCATGCCGGATCATCCGAAAGAGACTCTCTTCGTCAACTATAAAAAGATACACAACTAAAGCTTTAGACAGAGCAGAGATAGGCATTGCAATTTTTCATTACAGTGTAATCAATTATCTGTGAGCGTGGACGTAGCCAGACACTGTATATAGGGGCCCAAAAGTTTTTTTTTTTAAATCTTGTAGGCCTAAACCCCAAACAATTCTATTTTTATATAAAAAAAATTAAAAATTGAAAAATTAATTTTTTTTTAAAATTTTGGGAGGCCAGTGCACCACTAGACCCCATCCCTGTCTGTGAGTGTAAGAATAGAGCGAGAAAAAAATAAGAGAGTGCTAGAGTATTTACGAGGAGAGTTTTTGAAAAATCTTTGCAAGTGTTTCTAAAATACTCAATCTTTGTATAAGTTCTCATCTTCTCTTCTTACTGGTGAAAACCACATCTATGAGAACCTTAGATGAAAGCTATCAAACCAAGTAATTATGGTATTCTTTAATATTTCTGCACTTCATTTCATCTGCAAAGTTAACAATTTTTATCAATATTTGTTTGTAAAAGACAACAGTACAGCACTAATATCCCAACGTAATGTCAATATTTTTATACTTGTCAAGCTCGAGGTTCCCCTGGCAGTCCTAGAATTTAAACCTTGGCTGCTGATTCTTCATTTGCTGATATGTTTTCCACATCCTCTTCTCCAATCACACACAGCCTTGGAATCCACTTTCTTGAAGCCTTTGACGTGTGTTAAACTTATGAAGAACCTTTCTCATGGCCTAGATCTTTCAAGAAAAATCAATCTACAAGAGACCCACTTGCATGATTGAACTTGGCACACATAATCTTAGGATTTCCATGCCCAGAAGAAAAAGTGTTCTACAATTATCACCCATAGAAATTTGTCAACTTAAAGTTCACATCAAGACTTAGCAGCTAAGAAGAAACAAGAAAAACTACATAATCCAATCAAATAAAATTATATATTAGAAAAATTCGGATTAAACTCAAGTTATATGTCAACTCAAAGCACGTCATCATCAGCCTCTAATTTCAAAAGGCAGTTGGGCAGTTGTCAACTGCCTATAAGTGGGCATAAAGTTGAAGAGTTAGCGGTTGAATAGTCCACAGGGTTAGGAATGCCCTGGAAGGAAAGGACTAATAAGCCCGGATTTCCAGAAGCATGTGAGAGGAGATTGTTGCTTCCACTTATTTGATAAAAGTTGGAGATTAGCCATTACAGAATCTTCTATTACAAGTGCTACCTTACTAGCAACGCATCTAAATATTCTTTCTCTGACTTTGCAATTTGATCAGCCATCTTTTCTTATGTTTGTGCACTAGAAAGTGCTGTGCTCTGTCACTTGCCCACTTGATGCTTGATGCTTGGATTCTCTTCAGCAGGCGAGTTGCTTCAGCATCATGATCTTCTCTTTGTGCTCGAGTGTATCTTCCTGTGAAGAATTTTGATCTGGGTATTCGTAAAATTGCTCAAATATATTCCTTTTTGACTTTCTTTCCTCTAACCCTAACCTCGTAATTGAGTTTGGGGCATAATTGATGGTTCTCCTCATGTGGGTTGTTGCATGTTTTGCTGATTGTGAATACTGATGATGTGGAAAGATCATCACGTTCTAATTGACTGTAGCTTTTCATAAATAGGTGATTTTTAGTGCTTTCAGTCCCAAACTGGTAAAGCATGAAATTTTTCAGTTTTTGTACTGCCGATACTTTCTATCTTATGGCGTTAAACTGCAAGTATATGTAAGTTGGCGTGGTCCGATGAGGGACAAAATGGATGATGGAGAGATAGAGCTTTCAGATCGTGTTTTGTTACCGAATACAGATTCATCAAGCAATTTTCAGGGCTCAGCATCAGTAGATTCATTTCTTGACGATTTGTTGAAGAACACCAGGACTTGTACTCACACTCACACCTGTAACCCTCCTGGTCCTGATGCAACTCATACACATACATGTTACCACACGCACACTCAAGTTATTGCTTCTGAAGAAGAAGAAGGTAGACAGAACAAGGAGCGTTCCAAATCAAATTCCAAAAGGCCATCAGGAAACAGAGAGGCCGTGCGAAAGTACAGAGAGAAAAAGAAGGCACAAACTGCTTACTTAGAAGAGGAAGTTAAGAAACTGCGTGTATTGAATCAGCAATTAGTCAGGAAACTTCAAGGTCAGGCAATTCTTGAAGCTGAAGTCTCTAGGCTCAGGAGCTTATTGGTTGACCTGAGAGGGAAGATTGATAATGAATTGGGTGCATTTCCATTCCAACAGCAGGGTGCCAATATTACCATTTTTAAGGATGGTGACTGTGGCTTGCTGTCGCCGAGCACGGTGGTTGCACCACAGTGTGGGGTGGATTTGCCTTGCTTCAATCTACAAACAGGGTCATCATCACAAGGTAGTGTTGGTGGAAATGGGAAATTGTTCCTGTCATGGGAAGGGAATTGTCAGGCTGCTATAACAGATTGTGAAGTTAATGCAACTAATCTTTCAAACATTGAAGGACATAGGAGGAACACAGTCGAATAAACGTTGTCTTATCTGCATCTCAAGCTCCATAACTGGATCGAAATCGTAAGTTCCTTTGATCTTTTTTGATATATTGAAGTTACAAAGTAGTGCTTGGATGTGGTTATGGTGTGTCTAATGAGAAAAATACAGCCTTTTGATTGTATATAGTACACGTTTAAATAGCTTTACACACAGTTGAATAAATGTGGTCTCATCTGCATCTCAAGTTCCATAACTGGATCAAAATCGTAAGTTCCTAGGATCTTTTTTGATATATTGAAGTTAAGTAGTACTTGGATGTGGTTATGGTGTGTGTCTAATGAGAAAAGTACAGCCTTTTGATTGTATATAGACATATAGTACACTTTCACATAGCTTTATCTTTGTATCTTTTGGTGAAAGTGAAACTACACGTATGTATTTCAGTTTTTTGCTTATGCCTGGAGAATGCACCAGCAATATTTTAACAGCCTCGAATCAATACAGTATAATCATATATCAGTAACTCATTCATAGAATCATGGACTAGGGTTATCAAATTAGTCCGGTTATGTCTCAGCCGGTAACTTAACAGATTAAGCCTCTATTGTATAGCTTTGAACTTTTTCCTATAGATTTATTTTTTAATAACTTTTCTAAAAAACCAATTAACTATTTAGCTATCATTTTAAAAAAAACTTTTTTAAAGAAACTTCATACAGTAGCATGTTTGACAACGTAAAAATAAAAACACTTTTAATTTTAACTATATTTTATTTTATAATAAAATTATTGATGCATATAAATATTATTTAAAGTATATTAAACAATATACAAAACACAATATATTAATTATTATATACGTTTAAACCATAAGAAACATATATGAAAATATATCAAACCAAATCTTTTGTATGTATTATAATATAAGTAAAATTAATATCAAAAATAAATATCAAAACATATAAAAAAGTTAAATAATTTTATATAAATCTTAAAATAAATATTCAAGTTAAGTAAATAATTAAATACATAATAAATTATGCATTTTTTTTAGGGAAAACCACCGCATTCATTAAACTAATAAAAATCCGAAATACATAATGGAGGAGAGGTGGTAAACATACTAGAAAAAAACGAAAGAGAATTACGAGCTAAACGATGGGC